>CAVNYN010240234.1:0-45788 GCA_963692815.1 Nyctanthes arbor-tristis | reverse complement strand
CCCCCCCCCCCCCCCCCCCCCCCCCCCCCCCCCCCCCCCCCCCCCCCCCCCCCCCCCCCCCCCCCCCCCCCCCCCGCTAGACAATATTGACGTTTTTTTCGGTTTCTTTTGTTTCAAATACAACTCCTAAACTTCCCCAAAAAGGAAAAGAGAAAAAATACAACTCCTAAACTTCGTAACATGTTACCAAACGAGATCACACAATATATATTAAATAAAAAACTATGTCCTCTCGTGCAATTAACACTTTAACGTACAAGTCAAGATCTATGTAGTATGATAGCTGTCTAGTTAGGTTTTTAAACTCTTAATCAAATGTTTTAACTCATAACCCTTACAATTCCCTTTGTAATATGAGAAGGAAAAAAAACACTTTACCATGCTCAATTTGATGATCAACTTAATCATTGATTTTAAATTATAAAATATCAAGAAAAACTTATGTACAACAAAATGAATTGAAATTACATCGACACTTTTAAAGACATATAGCTATATTATTAGTTGAATGTACCACGTAAGATGATATATCCGTTATAGATATATTTTCCCCTCACATAGTCAATAGATTAACATGCCGTCAGTGGCTTGCTAGTCTATAATCAATGTATCTGCTATAATTTTTCAAGTTCCATTGTTGTAGAAAAGGTCGAATAGTTTGCTATAATTTTCCAATGTACATTTCACCCTCAGGATCTTTAAAGCCCACAAGGCACCAGCAAAAGAAAGGATTCCAATCCCCAAATTACCAGAATAGTGTAAAATATATGACGAGTGATGACTGGTTTATTTATAATAATTTCAAAAAACTTGAAATACTAATATGATATTCATGTCAAATCAGGGGACAGATCGAGTAAATACAATCTCGACCGAAAAGTAAAATCGCCACGTTCCAAATTCTTTTGCACAGGCAAACAAAACGACATGACACGTAGATAGGTTTAGTGTCCACGCGATGGACGGGTGTCTGGACGCCGTTGGATTCTAGAGGACTCTACTTGGGAAATTCTTTATCAAATTATTTATTGCAACGCGTTATTATGTGACGAAAAGTTGTTCTCTACGTTTTCACAACCTTATCATCATCACATATGTCTAATTTCTGTCTCTGTCAAAGGCAACCTTCTTTCCCACCCTAGTCTGTCCAACCGTACAATATACTCGCTTCTCATCCCTGCATAGCATGCCATCTCGTCTGATACATCATCATTATTATTGCTTGGGAAGATCATCAAGTCCATGCCCCTAATATATATATATATAGAGAGAGAGAGCCAAACAACGCCAACTGGTCATGTTAAAGCAACTCTTGTAACTGGCTGACCTCAATATTGTTAATCACAGTCAAGTGTATCGATGAGATTGGGTAAAAATCGACTAGTACAAGCCAGGTGACGACATACAAAGATCAAAATTTTTGGGCTCGTTGATGAATACAAAATTTGTCGTAGCAACAAGAGAAAATACCGCGAGTGATAACTCAAACGTTGCCAGCAGAAATCATTTTGTATCAATCAGCCAGGAATCTTGGACATGAGTACCATCGCAAGGCCCACCATATTCGGAACACATACACGTCCTCGATTGGACCATACACACTATTAAAGCTGTAATCAACTGACTAAAAAATCAGGAAAAGGAAAAGGAAATCCTCAAGACTTGGAGAGCAGTGGGGGGAGGGGGAGAGGGAGAGAGAGAGAGAGAGAGCTTGCAATTCATGTCTTCTAATATTAACACGACAATCAAAACCAGCAGAAAACGATTTAGTGATGAGCAGATTAAGTCACTGGAGACCACTTTCGAGACAGAATCAAGGCCAGAGCTGCGCATCAAACAGCTCTTGGCAAATAAGCTTGGCCTGCAGCCTCGACAGGTTGCCATATGGTTCCAGAATAAAAGGGCTCGTTCAAAGTCCAAGGAGCTAGAACTAGATTATGATATCCTTAAATCGGAATACGACAAGCTGGCTTCCCAGTCTGAATCCCTGAGGAAAGAGAACCAAGCCCTACTCATCCAGGTACCATACTAGAGTATAATCACATGTTTGTTAAGGCCACTCAACTATATTAGACAGTGTCCAAGAAATTCTTTTTTGTTTGTTTTCATTTTCTTAAAAACGTTAACACTTACATGTCATAAACTGTCCTGTCCACTAACAAGTTAGATGCAAATTCAACAATGTTTTGGATTAATTCTTTACATCGTAATTCACAATATTCTATATATGATCAACAGCTGCAGAGACTTAAACAGGCTGAACAAACCAGCGACGAGCAATATGAAAACAACAACATAAAGATGGAAATTTCAGAAAAGCCAACATCTCTACTAGAAAACAATAGAACCGATCCAGGTGCTCCCTTGTGCAATGACTTTACCGGAAAGGTTGAGTATTTGTGGGAGGAAGCTGATGTTGCAGACTTGGCACAAATAGCTGACCGTTACTTAGTATCAACACAAACTCCCTACATCGACAATTCCAGTAATAGTTCACCAGGTCATCGGACTTTTATGTTTTGATGGTTAAAAATGGTAGAAAATTTTTGAGTAATTAAGGACTCTTTGGTGAATGAGACTTTATTACCTCAGTAGAGCACAAATTTCCCTGGATTACACACTCTACAGTCCTGTCCAAGACAACAAAACAAACAAGATTTCAGATATTATTTTCCTCCCTAGGTACCATCAAGTTCTGATCTTCTCACCGAACTTGCTAGCAATTTCTTGTTTTGAGGGCAAAATCCATGATTGACCAAGCCATAAACAATCACTTAAGTGATCATGACTTAGTTTATGCGTATTTTTAGTATTTTCTTCTACAAAATTTCCATAAATTAGATATCTTAAGATTAGAAACTAAGCAATCAATTCAAATGACAGTTCAAAGGTACATGAACGCCATCAGTTCTAGTATGTTCAAAACATGAAGTTATATACAGTGTATTCAGAGTAAGTAATTACATCGGCATTCATATTTTTCCTTGTGTATATCACCCATCAAACGATCAGCCTGGCATTTGAGAGTTTCAATTAATGAAACATGTGTGTGTGCTTTTTTCCATCAAAGTAGGACATATAAGGGAAGCATGTGCATTGAAGCATTTACCTATGTAAAATTGTAGCCTTGGAGGTGTGGAGCCAAGTAAATTTTAATTTAGGGACACCCTGTGAATGTAAATGTTTTCTTTAGTACCATTTTTGTAATATTTATTTCTACATACGTATGGTAATTTTTGGGTCGTCCTTACTATTCCTAGCGCAACTTATTTCAACCAAATGGGTATCACTAGTCTTCCCGTCCCTCAGAAATATTGCAACTTGTGCTCCGTTATTATCAAACTTTTCCTAATATGAGAATAGAGAATTTCATGAACCGGTCATATCTTGTTGGCTATATATTGGTAAAACCAAAGCAAATAATATATACAGAGCCTTTGCCCTGAAAGCTCCTCATCGTCTTCTAATCCTATTTCAATATCCTGTCATTCTCACTCCGGATGAAAGAAGAAATGCCAGCTTTTATTAAGTCAAGAATAATATAGCAGACATCTAACATGAAATACCTTATTCACAATCCTTATATAAACAGACATTTAAACAATTATGTTTTATTGAATTAACTCTGTTCACGAGAACCCTGGCTCTCAAAGCATATAGACTGCTAAAAGATGGTTCCTATGTGCAAGTATACACTATTACTCTCTGTGAAGCATTTACCATGAGAACTAAAAATTCCTACATCAGTTTGCCAATTTACAATTCACTCAGGGCGATGGTGTCTAAGCTTATGGAGTATAATATAAAAATGTAACAGAGGAGAGCAGTGACGTACATGGAATGGATAATCCTTTCACAAAATAGAGAGCAGTCCATTGAAATTTACAGCGCAACACAGCCACCAAATTCTTTATATTTATTGGTGGTCCTCCATTCATCTAAACTAGATTGGAACATTAACATAAAACACCACATTCCTACATCTTATTATTATGGAATAAACCCGAGTCATTCAGTCTTCCGATCTAGGCCTTCTCAAGTTGGGTCCACTTTTGCTCCAACGTGCCATTGTACCCAATAGACATTCTCACCAGTCCATGGGAAATGCCAGCCAACGCCTTCTCCTCGTCGTTAAGTTCACTGCTGGTGCTACTGCCAGAGCAAGACATAAGGGTCTCATAGTAACCCAAGCTAACAGCCATGAACCCAAATTGAGTGCAATTCTGCAGTAAATTCATCAACCGGTTAGCCCTTTCCTCAGTCTCCATGTCCACACATAGGATTCCTCCATAGCCATATTCTTTGTTCGCCTGAGACTTGAGAATAGCATGATCAGGGTGATCTTCCAAGCCCGGGTAGATCACTTTCAAGCCCAGTTTCTTCATCCTGGTAGCAAACACCAGTGCCCGGTTGCAATGCTCTTTCATTCTGAGGCCCAGGTGAGGTAGCCTTTCCGAAAGTTCAAAAGCAACTTTTGGGTTCATAGTTGGGCCCAGCAGCATTAGGGCCCCTTGCTGAAGATCCATCATGCTATTCACCAGGCTGGCTGGCCCGCATACAGCTCCTGCAATGCTCTCCATGTATCTAGTCATCATATTCATCCAACATGGGATAGTGACTAAAAGAAGATTGAAAAGTATAATGATATAATATTTTACTTACTTAATCCTTAAGAGAGATTGAGACAAATATCCCATGATTCCATCGAACGATACTTTATATCTTACTCAGGACCCACTCAATTAACAAATCCAACCACAATACTACATTTGCAAACAATACAATGGGTAGTGTCCGTGATAGGTGTCTGCATGTGATGAAATATACTTTTTACTCTGAAATTCACGTGCATCCTTTTAATTATGACATACATGTTTGGATCCGTCTGCCTTGGGTAATGCTACCGTGGTCAGGAAAATTGTTTAAATTTCTACTGAAATATAGATAAAATCAAAGTGACTTTATCATTTATCAAAAGAAGTAATATATAAAAAAATTTCAAAATGTTAAAGGTGGGGCTTCAAACTAGTGGGAAGAGGGCTTGAGATGTGGACAAATATATATAATTATAAGTGTCCAATTCTAAGGGAATAAGAATAAAAACGCTAAAAGAGTGAAACAAGCCAGCTTTACCATATTTATTCTTTTAAAAAAAAAATCCGGTAGTCTTCAATATTGAAAATTTCGTATTCAAGTGTGTTCAAGGGTATCCAAATTTACTAATAAATTAGACCCCTAAAATTTGCATGTTAGTTTTTTATTTTATTTCATTTGATACGATAGAGTAGATACTCCTATTACTAGAAATTTGTTCGTATTCTTGCATGTTCTTCTTCATCATAAATTGAATAAGAAAATTCAAAGCATTAAACAAGTAAAGAGACATTAACATGTTTCATTGAGTTGATGAAAGGATGAAGTTTGTTACTTCCTTGCACTATTTAAGCCAAGCCGAACATGATTTCAGTCTTGTTTGTAAGGTCAAAAACTCATTAAACCAATTCAAGGACTAATTATATATCCAATTAAGGAAAGATCCACATCTATTACTTCATTTGGATTTCTTTATTAATTAATTAACTACAGAAAAACCTATGTTCCATCCCCCGCCATGATCAGTCCAAGAAAATCTCTTCTTTGGTGAAAGGAAGGGTAATTATTACTCCCACGTCTAAAGACAACCGTACTATGTATGGACCCAAAGTTAAGGAACATATACAAATAACAACAAAGGCCAAATACAAAGAACCGAACGCAAATGCAGAAGGCAACGAACGAACCTGCAATGATGTCGGCCCCACCGCTGATATACTTGGAAATACTGTGAATCACGACGTCAGCACCCAATCTCGCCGGCGACATAACCATCGGAGCAAAAGTGTTGTCCACCACCACCATAACTCCTTTATCGTGCGCTATTCTGCACAGCTCCGGCACGTTAGCCACCGTCAAAGTAGGATTCGACATTGACTCGAAGTAGAGCACCTTAGTCTTCCCTTCCTTTATGGCTTCCCTAACCATTTCGTGATGCCTGATGTCCACGAAAGAC
Organism: Nyctanthes arbor-tristis; assembly: GCA_963692815.1. Lineage (NCBI taxonomy): Eukaryota > Viridiplantae > Streptophyta > Magnoliopsida > Lamiales > Oleaceae > Nyctanthes > Nyctanthes arbor-tristis. The sequence continues at coordinate 39,739 of CAVNYN010240234.1, read as the reverse complement.
GTCGTTATGTTGCAGGCTCTGGGCAAGAAATGCGTCAGCAGGGCGTGGGTTCCTCCGTAGAGGGTACGGGAGGCCACCACGTGTCCGCCGGAGCTGCAGAGTTGGAGGAGCACCGACGAGATGGCGGACATGCCCGAGGCCGTGCAGTACGCCGCCTCCGTGCCCTCCAGGGAAGCCATGAGCCGGCCGAGGTTCAGAACTGTCGGGTTGAAATGTCGACTGTATATGAAAAAGTCACGATCAGGACCGAGCTCCCCGGAGAACATCCGGCGCATGGTCTCTGGCTCCATGACGGTGAAGGTAGCGGAGGCCTCAATGGACATGTTAACGCCGCCGTGCTCACCGAACTCGTGGCGTGCATTTGATAGCGCCGCCGCGGGATCCTCCCATATCATAGGTTTCATCGCCTTCTTGGCCGCAATGAAATCTTCCCGGTCCCATTGATCGTCGGATCCTGATCTTTTCTTGCTTGAAATATTGAAAACGCTGTGGTTAATTCCTGTCTCCGCCATTGGCTGCGAAATTTGGTGTTTCGGAATGCAAAAACGTATGGGAATTGTCAATTGACGGGTAGGGTTTGAGTTGATGGAAGACGAATGGAAAAGTTGTGTCTACTTATAAGCACCAAACCAGAGGTAGAAAGGCTAAAATAAAATTAAGATTACTGTAATAATAATACGGTTAAATCATGTGGTATATATAAGTCACTGCTATGCTAATATTGGAGTAATTTATTTAATATAATAATATACTAATGCTAATTAATTATACACTCAATTGATTAATTCTATTTAACTCAACAATACCGCTACATTTATATATATAGGATAGATTCACAATTTTATAATGTGTTTTGTGTTATTAGGGAAAAATAATTTAAGAATAAGACGGTAAATTTAGCTTATTTTATAAAAAATTATCTAAATGATTACTTACAAATAATAATACTCTTTTCTTAACCCGTGAGTACAATATTTATCTAAATTTTCCCATCGTGGATGGCAAAACATTCAATATACAGCACCACATATTAATAAAGACAATAATGTCCAAATTCAACGTATCACATATGATACGATACATATGTAACTGTTGAGACTTACGATACATTAATTAAATTCTTTTTACGATTATAGTCCTAAATAAAGAGTCTATATTCAATGTATCAAAAATATAAACCAGTAAATAAAATTTTCAAATATTATGAAAATAGATTGAACTGAAAAATGAAAACTAGTCAAATATCTTTGGTCGTTTACTTCTTCAATTTCGCATCCTCAACAATATTCAAATAAACTTTGAACTTTAATGTTAACGTATGCAAACATTTGGTACATCTCATAGACCTTAAACAAATGTATAAGAGGTTTCCTCTTATAATGAAATTGTTTAATTTTTTATGTTTCTTATTTATTATTTAAAAAAGGAAAAGATTTTGATTATTTATCTCAAAATCGAATGACAATAAACATGGTTAAACAGTTCGATTAGAAGATAAAATTATGTACACGCTAAAATCATTTCTATTCATTTGCTTTCGACATGGTCTGTAAGATAATTGTTATTGTGTCTTATATGTATCATATGGTGTCATATAGTGCTATACATGTGGCGTTAGGTGTTATGTTATTTAATATCATTAGTACGAGAAGAAAAAAGGACCAAGTTGAAACAATACTAAAAGTTGGATCACTTTTGGGAAATTAGAAGAAAGATTATCGGCTGAGTGAAAGCCCTCCTGCAGCAATTAATCGCCAAGTGGACGGTGGAATGTCCTAAATGTTTGCAGAAACAGAGTCGCCAAGTGAGAAATAGAACCAGTGGCAACCATAGTCCAAGTACTACTCTTGGAAATTGGAAGAGGCCTCACGAGGTTCTATCTTATGTAACGTGGATGCAGCATTCACTATGGAGAAGTGTATTGGTATTGGGTTGATTTTGCGTGATGGTACTGCACAACTTATTGGCCTATACATGAAGATGTTACACAATTATATTTCGGCTCTTAATTAAAGATGCGTTGGTCTATGAAATAGGATTTCATAATGTTAATTTTCAACTTGATGCGAAGGCTGTGGTTGATTTCTTCAATGCTAGAGAAAAGGATAATAAGGAATACGAGGTTGATTATTCAAGAATGTGAATAATTACGACATAGCTTTATCTCTTCCAAGATCAGTTTATTCCAAAGAGAGGCAATGGGGTTGCTCATGTTTTACCTAGGAAAGCTTTAGAGTGTCAAGTTCCTTGAACTTTTGTTTGAAGCTTCTGGTTGGTTAGAAGAAGCTATTGCCTCTGATGTAATGAACGAGGCTACTATTAATGCGATATAAGTATTTCTTCAAAAAGATAAAAAAATTAAAAAATAAAGAATGGACTCTATTTTTCTAACTAATAAAAAATTTAAAAAAATGTAAATTTCATGCTTGCAATCAAATAGATATAATTGTCATTTCCCATCAAAATAAGTTTAGGGTATTTAATTTCCTATAATTCATTTTCTTTTCATACGAATTCAACATTTGTAGTCAAATGGACTGACCCTTCAAACGTTTCTTAATTTCTGTAAAAATAAGAAAAAACTTATTTTTTACTCTTAGAGGTAAGGTATATATCAAGCCCTCTCTTTTAGTCTTTTGTAAAATTTTACTTATCAATAAACAGATAGGGACATCTAAACCCCAACCAAGTTTAGGTGGAGGTTACAAAAACCACAATGAATATTTTTTTTTTTTTTTTTGAGGAACAAACTTATTTTGTGGGGTTGAAGGAGTATCAAATTGCAATAATATAATCTATATTTATATATTAATAAAGAAAACTAAGTCAAGAGACCTTCTGTACCACGATTTTTCTACTTTTTTATTGGGTAAATCTTGTGTCAATTGTTCTCGTTATTTTTAAAAAAAAAAATTATGTGAAAGAACTCAGATAAAATTTGAACATGTGACAATTAAGTTTAACAACTAAACTTTAACCACTTTACCTATTCGTTTTATTTGTTAAAATATCAAATTTGAAAGGTCAATTCCAAAACAAACTCTAATCCTACTTAATTCGTTAATTCATTATATCCACGGTGTGTGTTGGTAAGTTTAATTATAATTGAATTTTTTTATGCATTTTACAAATTTTTTAGTTTTATTAGGATTTTTTATGCATTTTACAATTTTTTAGTTTTATTAGGATTCTTTTATGCATTTTAGATGGGGCAAGTAACAGATATTTTTGTTACCTTCTCGACGCTAACCACCCTACTCCATACCTGTTTGAAGCAGTTACGGAGCATGTATAGGTGGGCTGGTAGAAATGGGTCAGGGTACGAGGAGACATGTCCAACAAGAACTTGCCCCATTGTGGTGCTTTCCATTTTCAAATTAATTAAAATGTGATGTCTATCCCATCTCATTTTCTACCCAATTTCTAGATTAATTAGATATGAATATTTATTCACTTATTGTGAGAGAAACGTCACTTCTTTCTACAAACACTTTTACATCTGACCTCGCTTCAGTTGAACGGTATGATATTTGAAAATCTAGATTTGGTGCAAAATGCAGTGCTTTGGGTTAGTAATGACTTAATAAGCTGAATATAAATTATAACAAATTTTTCTATTTGAATTCTCATCACATTTTATTTTCTCAAAAACAATACACAAAAATGTTCACAACAAATATTATCAATATTTATAATATGTTATTCGATTTATGTTTTATCTTTCACGATTTATTATTCATTGTAATATCTTATATTTTATAGTTAACTTTAATTATAGATATGACAAATTTAAATTTGATAATATTGTACATTTATCGTTAAACTTATGTTTTCGAATGTCTTGAATTGTGGTAATGGATTTTTCCCATTATCGCATATGTACGAAGGATCATATATGATGTAAGAGTGTATATTGTTTTTTTAACGATCTTGAGCTTCACAATTATTAATTTCATTGATCTTATTAATTCAATTAATGTATATTTGTGTTTTTATATTTTATAAGAGGGTGCAAATATGACAGATTTATTGTTTAACTGTCTAATAATATATTTTCAATAAGTTTTTGCAGTTGCACGAGTTGTTTAACTAATTAGTAAAATAAAACAATACATATTAGTAAAATATTTTTTAAAATTTATTTTTTCAACTTTTTTTTAATTTATATAGGGGAAAATGGGGAATGGCCGGAAAATTACCTAAAAACATAAGCATAGAACCATTGTAGCATAATTTAAATTACACTTTTTTAATGATATTAATTAGAGTGATATTACATGTACAGATGAATATATAAATAGATTTATAGGCAAGAAATAAAATTATAATTTGGTACATGTATTATTTCCTTTTCTTATTGCACAACATGAGATGAAATTATAATTTCTCACTTTTTCTGTAAATACATATGTATATTTATCTGTACAAGTAAATAAATCCTATTAATTTAACTTTTCTTTATTTTTGTGAAAATAAAAGCAAGCAAATCCTTTTGAAATGGAGGGATTTTTTGACCTATTTCAACATATTAATTAATAAATTACTCAATAAATAGGTGATTATCTCACCATTTAGAACAAAATTGAAAGAATAGCAATGTTATTAGAGTATCTCTAATGCAAACGTGTAAGTTTATAGTGACACGAAAGAGAGATAGACACATAAAATATATAAATTTCAATGTTCTCTCTCCTTTCTTTCTTTTTTTTCCTTTACCCTTTTCTAGCTTTATTTTCTATTTTTTCTCCATAATGTCTTTGACAATATCCAGGTGTAGAAAGTGTCAAGAACATAGTGAGGAAATATGGAAAATAAAGAGAAAAAAAGTAAGGAAAAAGAGAAAGAGTATAGAGAAAATTGAAATGTAACATTTTATGTGTCTATATTTATTTTCCACGTCATTCATAGACCGCTCATTTCTATTGGAGATTCTCTTATAGTATCAATATTAGTAGTATTAAAATTAACTATCTGCGTATATTTTCAAAAAAAATTAACTATTCGCGTAAGTAAAAAGTAGAGTTTTTAGTGATTGTTAAATGACACCTAAGCAAGTTAAATTTAACTATTAATTTATGCCCCTTTAGTCACTCTAACCAAGAGTGTTTTAACCATCAATTCAATAATCAAAGGGTGAGTCAATGCCAAGTTAATTAAAATTTAAAAAAAAAAAGAAATAATGTCACTTAAAGTGTTAAATTTATTATTAACTTTAATAATAATACTAGCAATTTGTTATTTTTTAAAGTATAATTACAAATCTGTATCATAACAGTACAAATACACATAGATATTTATCCTACTGAAACACAATACTAAGAAAATCAATAATACAATCCCACATATAGTGGGAATACACACTATAATAAAATATAAAAAATACCCTATACAGAGAATCGAACTTGAGACCTATAGGTCCCAGTATCTCTGCCTAGCACCATAACCAAGTGGGTTAGGTCTCATTAATAACTAGCAATTTGTTATTTTTTAAAGTATAATTACAAATCTGTATCATAACAGCACAAATACACATAGATATTTATCCTACTGAAACACAATACTAAGAAAATCAATAATACAATCCCACATATAGTGGGAATTCACACTATAATAAAATATAAAAAATACCCTATACAGAGAATCGAACTTGAGACCTATAGGTCCCAGTATCTCTGCCTAGCACCATAACCAAGTGGGTTAGGTCTCATTAATAACTAGCAATTTGTTAAAATAATTTTTTTAACAACTACTTTAACACCACCAATATATATTATTTTTTAAATTATTAGCTAACAACTTACTTTAGCACTACGTGAATATTCTTACTCTAAATATTTGTCTTTTCTTGATTAGTGTACCTTACATCACCAATTAAAATAACTGAAAGATAAATGTACAATGTTACTTGCATTTTTTTGGCTTCTGCACCGAAAGTTAATTTGTCCACTTAAAAGTGCTAATTTACAAAAACTCCATCTCGTGTTCGAAATGTGACTACGTGAAAAGATTATTCGCAAATTCATATGTTTCTACATTTAAAAACGAAATAATTTTCAACATTTAATTTAGGCTTAGTTACGTATTGCTAGAACATTTTTAATAAGCAGTTTCTAATGTGTTGGATAAAATAACTACAGTGAGATGCTTGGTAAACTTTCTTACTAAATTGTTGTATGGCTCAAAAGCATTTTTTAAATATTTGGTAAATTTAACTGTTTTATTTTTGTACCAGTTTATGTTTACTAAAAAATACACGATTTAAATCTTTATTTATTATTATATAGTATCCTTATTTTTTTTCTTTTATGAATAATATGTTATATTTGACAAAAAATTACATAATATCGACATGCAATAAGGAAAAGTGAAAATTTATTTGAAATTTGTTTGAAAATTTAAATAAAATAGATGGTTGCATGGGATAGTTTGTGATTTCTCTCTATCTTTATTTAATATATATATCAAAAGGTATAAAAAAAATTAATTATATAGGGTTAAATTAGAAATTTTAATTATTATTAGTTTGACATGTAATTTGAAGATTTAATTCCACGTGATATTGGTCCAGAATGTCAAGTCGGAGCAAATCCTGAATTAATCTTATCCAATTAATTGTCGTTAGCCTTTTTTGCTTGGTTTATTTATTTATTTTATTTTTGTTGGGATTAGGGATTGGGTCTAGGGACCACAGTTTGACGTGCAAGAGTTCGTGTGGCTGATATAAAATTGGATAAACTCATAACGATTATCTAAGGTTAATAATATTTGTATGTCATTGGCGTGTCTAATAATTATTCTATGTAGGTCGAACTTTAATTTTATTTATTGTTTCACGTTAGTTTTTTTTTTTTTCAATCAATCAGATTTATTAGTTTGAAAAAAACAAAGACGGATGATATTGAATAACAATAAGTACATGATATATAAGATCTTTGAATAATTATTTGTGGATGTATATGTGGACGGTATATCTTATATGCTTGAGGAATTGTCAAATTCGACCTAACCTAATAATAATTAGTGGGGAAAAAAAATAGGCTAAAAATGAAAGGGGAGTGATCATTTCTAATTGAAAGAGAAATTTGACAGATCAATGGACATTCTTCCAAATGTAAAGGAAGTCTAATCCAAAATACTTACAAAATAATACCTTTGGAATCTAATTGAGGGGAGCATGACACAAGTTGCTTCATAATATGCGGCCTGATGCCATCATAATGTTCTCTCTCTTTTCTTCTTTTCTTTTCTTTTTTTTTTTTTTTTTTTTTTTTGGGGGCAGGATAAGGCTCTACCCAATGCCATGGAAAATATGGAAAAACCAAAGCCAATCCCTATCTATCTTATCTATCGATGAGGCGGCTATGTTTTTCTTCTTCACCACTATTTTGCCCACCTTAATTTACCTGAAACAACTCAAATGATACAGGAATCTTCACTTTCAACATCTGCACTACTTTAGAAATTTAAAATTGAGAACTAGATCATTATAATTTAACTTGTGTAGATTTGATACTTTTTATTGCTTGTTCTAGAACTATGAAATTAAAAATCAAAAAAAAAAAAAAAAAAAAAGAGAGAAAGAAAGAAAAGTACACACTAACTTATCAACTTATGTTATGTCTTGTTAAATAATAATAATAATAAAAAAAGTCATGTTATGTCGAGCTTCGTTGCATCAGATTGCACTTAAAATTTAAAAGCATTTAAACATGGGGAAAATTTTTATCATAAAATGTGAAAAAAAATCCAACTTGTATGAATTTAGTTATATTCTTGAGCTAACCGCCTCACAAAACAAAATAAATAAATAAATAAAATAAAATAAATAGGGGAATCATGAAGATAAGGGGTACTAATTATAATTGGTGTTATATTTTGAATTTAGAATACTTGACAATGCAAAAGATCACTACAATTGCAATGGCGAGGTTAGTTATGTATGGAGCTTACTCATGAATAAAACGTGACATATTTTTTTTCATCAAATTTTCAAATTTAAAGTTTAGCTTAAATTATAGTAATTGAATCCGATTATAATCAATTGTCAAATGAACTCACATGGTTGTTTGGTCTACGTTTACAAGAATATGACAAATTGTGTAAATACCTCACTCTCAAAGAATAATTTACTTCCTGTGATCAACATGATTACTCAAATGAATTGACTACTTGAAAGAGAGAGGGAAAAGAAACTCTTGAACATATAATAGAGGTGATGAAAATAATCATTTGATTGATGGACTTGGGAATACATTTGATGGTAATGTGATATATAAAAATAAATTTCCCCAAGCTCGTCAAAAAAGATCATCATTATTATCCTTCTTCCAGGCTTCCATTAATTAGCTTAGCTTGGCATGATGCAGCTTTGTTACATTGGGTTGCACTTGAAATAAAAGCATTTAAGTACAAAAAAGTAAAATTTTTATTTTTAATATAAATTTGTTATTATTCTGGTAACAACCATGTTCTATTTTTATCTTCCCAATTTTTTTTTCTTTTTCCCCCTTTTCTTTTGTTCACGTCTTTTTTCCTGAGGTGTGGCTGTTAAAGAAAGCATTAAAATTCATTTGAGTTGGATATTTTCACATTTCACACATCAGTCTAATCTTACCATAAAGAAGTAATTTACATTTTTTTTCTTTTTACAGCCTACATAGGGATTGCACTTAAAAGCCTTTTTTTTTTTTTTTTTTGGAAAGGCATTTAAAAGCATTTAATATAAGTAGAATTTTTATTATTATTACACGAGTTTGTCATAGTCTAATAATATAAGAATCGAACTCAATCAATTAACTGGTCCGGCCATAAAGAGCTAACCGTCACCTGATCCCCCTAATAACAAGGGGCCATGTGATAATTTTCGACTCCATAAGAAAGAGATTAGCTCTCCTTAGAAATTTTTATCAATTAACAACCATGTCTACTTCTATCTTTATCTTCCCCATTTTACCTTTCTTTTTCATATCTTTCTCAAGAGGTGTGGCTGCCAAAGAATTTATTTAAATTCATTTGAGTTGGATATTTTCACATTTCATACATCGACGTCTCGTCTCATTGCTACAAATAATTTACTTTCTTTTGCAACTTACATGGGATTGCAATTAAAAGCATTTATGTAAGTAAAATTTCTATTGTTACAGAAATTTCTCATTTTCTCATATAAGAATCGAACCTAACATACATGACCATGTTCACTTGTATTTTTTCTCTTCATGGAGTCGTGTGTTTTTTATTCAACGGGAGGCCAGTCTATTATTCCAATTTCCACCCACGTTTTCTTACGTTCATTTTTGTTCTTATTTGGTTCATTGTCTTTTTTCTTAGGTTTGGAGTGCTAAAGAATTTATTTCAAATAGGTGTTTGATTCTCTTTATTCAAACACATTATAATAACCACAAATTTTAAATTTTTATTAAATGTACACCACTTATTTCACCTTATTATAATTTCTCATTATAATTCAATTTAAATAAATAGATTCAAAAAGTGAGATTTTTCACATTTATTATTTACTCAAAATTTTCAAACACTAGATAGATGATGTTGCGTATTACTAGCCATATATATGTTGTTGTCATCATTATATTGAAATTAAATGTTATTACAATTGTATCCCTTGAAATTAATTTTCAAGCAACACAGCTAATCGGCGCAATCAAACCCCAACCATTTAATTGTGCTATTGAACCATAATTTTTCAAACTTGACCATTCTAATCTCAAATCTCAATTTTGGGCATAGTCCGACCCTTTTAACTTAAAAATGATAATAATACCTTAAAATTTTCAATTAGATTAGAAATTAGCATGTACAATAAATAAATAAATAAAAGTAAATAAGTGACACTAGAGAATCTTAAATTATAGGCTTTCTTTCTAAAACGCTATCAATTAGCATGTAGGGATGACCCCAAAAAAAAAAGGGAAACAATTCGGCCCAAGCCCGATAGGACTTGCCCTAAGCGGAGCAATATTTTTCCAATCCGCAAACCTATTGAACTGGATGATCTATAGAAATGATTTAATACTAAATGTCTGACACAATTACTGTACACGGTGCAGTGTAATTTTAGTCACTGACGTGATTTGTGGAGGTGATTATATACTCACACCAGTGACTAATATTACGTCACATCAGTGTACAATACTATTACAACAATAAATGTCTGGTGTTACGTCATTTTTAAGATGAATCAGGGGTGTCTTACCTTAATTTGGCCACAACAATCGGTTCCTACTATCATTTCTAAATTTTCATGAATTGATTTTCTTTTTCTAATACAACTAGATTATTTTTTTTTAATTTTTATCTGTTTCTTATTAACTAATTTTTAGTTCAATTAAACTTTTGAGGGTACTGTAATCTTTTTAAACAAAAAAGACAAACAACTTAAAATATGTTTAACTCGCCTAGAAGTGATATAATTTTCTCAGTAAATATAAGAGAGAATTTGTGTGGAAAAGTAACATTTCTTTTAATTACAAGGATACCAAGGGAGGGGAGGAAGAATGGGAGAGGGGTAGAATTTATGTGAATTTATGTGATTCGAACTCAAAACCTTCCGTTTAGAACGCAAGTATTTTAACTATATCACTTGTCGTACCATAATAACACATTCTATTATATTACCAAAAATATGAAACACGTTGGAATCTTATATATATTAAAGTAGGATAATAGCTATATGCAAATTTTCCAGCCAAAACTACTATCTTACTTATATATGCCTCTTATTTATTTATTTATTTTATATACATATATAATATGCACATTTTCAATTAATTAAGTTTCAAATTAATCTCTAATATCTTATATATATGTTTTATTTTATATACATATATTATAATATATATATATATATAAAATAAAAGTTACATCTCAGGTTTGGATTTTCGAGTCGAGATGTTTTTTAAAAAATAAATAAATAAAATAACAAATATATATATCTACTTTCCCATATATATATGCTTTCAATCTTATACACATTTTCATAATATCGCATATAAGTTTGTAGATTGTAAGTTGATATCCAATTTTATATTTATTTCGTACATATATATACACACACACACATTCCTAATTAAGCTCTAAATTAATCTGCAATCTTATGCTATTTTTTATCCATTAGTGTTTGGTATGTTTATTCTATTAGGTTTTAGGGTATCTTTAAAGATTTTGTATTTCTTTAAAATTCTAATAATTGACTGACAAATTTCAAGTCTTGAGTTATTAAGACTTCGTTATCATCTCGATTAAGTACTTACCGTGAGATTAATGGTATAATAATAATAATAATAAAAGAAGTAAATTAAATTAAATCAGCTTCAAAACTTTTTTTTAATTCAATTCATTATGATAAACCATATATTATAAAACCTACAACTATAGTTTACTGTATTACTTAATTAATTATCTTTTTTGTGGGAAACTATATATTAGTAAAAATTTAAGTTAAATAGATATAATAGTAATAATATTTGATGATGATGATGATTTAGAACAAAAATAAAAAAATCTTTCAATTCTTTTTATAGCATAAAGTGGTTAAAAATTAATATTAAAAGTAAATCATATAGAATCTATTCTTTGTTATAATATTGCTTCCCTTGGTCTTTTGTGATAGGAGGTTGTGTACTTTAGAATTTTTAGAATGGATTTAGTGAATAGTGATTTCTTTGGAGAATTTTTGACACTATATGAAGATATACGAAAAATAATTTTTCCAAGAATATAGGGTAGAAAATGAATGTAGTAAAGAATTCAGTCTAATAAATGAATAACATCTACGCTCTAAATGTGTTCGTAGACTTTTTGTATTGATACTAATTGAGCAAAGATATGAGCCTATGGTAATTTTAGAGTTATACAAATTTTGTATGCTCTCTTTTGCATTATTTCTTGGTTTTAATATTCAACGTGAAATTAAATTTATGTTAAAAAATTCCTCATTAATTCTCATTTTTATTAGTTAAGAGTATTATTTTATGAATGACAATTTAATGAGTTTCGTGACAAGTGAAAGAATTGTATGTAATAAAATTGTAATTATTAGTAACACGTGTATATGTGTGAGTAGTACGCAATAAATTTGTGACTATTTAGTTCTTCAAATTATCACGTATTTTTCGGTAACTATTAGATTCCGTGCGTTATACAACTAGTATTTATAATAATAAAAAATGAAAATAAAAGCATTCCTCTCGATTCAAAATTGCTCCCAATTAGCTTGTGTTATGTTAATGTTAATAATAATGTTATATAAGATTGTTGATTCCAAATTTAATTTTTGAATAAACAAACAAAATTTGTATCCGCGGAGATTGGGATTTGAATAAGTATAAGAAATGAATGTAAAAAAACAAGAAATGTTTGTAATAAATGGAAGACTATAAAGGTGTAGGAGACAAGAAGAATGAGATTTTGGGTCTCTCCCACTCTCTCGATTTTGTTTGCCTCTATTTATAGTGTACATTTACCCCTGGTTTGGGTATAATAATTATAAGCATTTAACGTAGCCCCACGTGGATTATGCAAGGGTCTAATCGACTCAGATTAGACATTACACTTTTTGACTATTGGTTGTCTGAACCAGACATGGGGCAAGTAACTTTTATATTACATTTAATGCTGGAGTCATATCAGCCATAAGTGACAAGGTTCCTCATGTATGTTCCCAAGCTGCTGCTGAGTTGGCATGCTCGTTGGGCTTGTTAGGTTGCTGCTTTTGGTCGAGGCGCCTATGAACTCGCTGGCTAGATACTTGTATGTCCTAAGCCGCAAGAGCGAAGGAACAAAGCTTTATCCTTCAGGTCGCTAATTCAGGTCACTAGATCTATTTGTCGCTAGGTTGTTGGGTTAGGCGAGGCGCTCAAGGCCTGCTTCCAAGACCCAGTGACCATTGACCTCCATTGACCTTTGTCCTTTGTTGACCCTCTACGACCTGGTAGATACAAAGTACCCCCTCAAGGTCGCTGTTCATGGAGTTCAGGGTTAGCGGCCGTCAAGATCTGCTAGAGGTTATCTTGGGACTTTTTACCGCCTGAAACATGACTCTTTGAATTTTGAAATAATTCTGCTTCTCCAGTGGCCGCTGTTTAGTGGAGTGGCGTGTTCTAGGGAACTTGCTGGTAATAATCATTAATTTGATTGATGTCTTTTGGCTTCCCAAGAGAACATGCGGCCGTCACGCTGTATTTTCTCTCCCTTATATAACTCTCCATTTTTATCTCATGTTTATCCGGCTAAGAATTTCTCCTGCCTCAGTACTATTTTTTGTTCAAAAGCGTTCAGGAATTCCTACTTCTCAGGGTAATCTTTCTTTGTCATTTCTGAGTCCTTTGGGTAGTTTTCAAGATAATCAGAATGACAAGCAAAGGAGTGGAGGTTTCTCAGGTAAGTGTTGAATGCTCCAGTGAGAGAGAAGAAAAAGAGGCGGTGGCAAGCTCAAGTGGATGGCCTCCACTGGCGGTGGCCCCAAAAGAAGATTTGCTGTGGGTGGCCAAGGATATTCCCTCACAGGTGGTGGAGGAGGATTTGTACGCCATCCGTCGCTGTTGGAACGTGCCAGATGACGTCGCTTTTGGATTCCTTATGAGGGGAAAGAGCCCACAATCTTCCGAGGGGATGTGTGCCGCGAACATGAAAATGTTTGATGTCGGGTTCAGGGTTCCACTTCCCAAACCTGTGACCAGACTGTCACAGTTTTAGAGAGTTGCCCCCTCTCAGATCCCACCAACTGGGTAGAAGACCATAATAAGGGTAGCACAAGCGTCTGAGCCCTGAGGATTTCGACTCTTACTACTTGTTGAAATCCTCACCCTCTGGAGGGAAGGGCTGGTATTATGTAGCAGCTCACCTGAAATCAGAAGGCCAACGCCTTTGGGGCAACCTGGTAAAAGGGATCTGGAAGTTGGTCTCTAATTGAAAAGCGAGTTGGTTCTGGGTAGGGGCAATTGGAGGACCCTCGAGTCCGGATCACCAAGATACGAGCGTGGCGATGAGCTATGTGAAAGCCAGTAAGTCGCTGCCAATAAATGTTTCTTTGGAGCCATTGAGCTAATACTTAAATTTTTTCTTTTCTATTTCAGGAAATGACAGGCCGCAGTTGATATCTCCATCCTTTAAGAAGCGAGCAGAAGAGGTCGCTGGTTTAGAGAAAGAAGCTCACCACACTAGGGACCTTACCAGCGAGAACTCTCTGATTAAGGCTGGGCTAACAGCGCCTAAGTCAAAGCGTTGCACTAGCATCCTTCCTCCCAGTAAGTAGAAATTATGTGATGAGCCTACTTGCGCTTGCTTGGCTGCTTAACACTGGTGTTTTTTCTCTGTTTTTAGGCAAAAAGGTTCATCGAGAAAGGGCACAGGAATTGAGGTCAACTAAGAAAGTCATTGCCGCGCTGGAGAAAAAGAAACAAAAGAAATGCTAGCGAGAGAAAACCGTGGGCAAAATATTCGCGCCAGCGACCGACCTGGTGGTAGCGGATGTTCTGATGAAGCACCAGCGAGCTGAACATCTCCCTACTCCTCCAGGCTCTTCTTCTAACTCGCTGCTTCCCGTCTCAGCTTCAGGCGGGAAGGAGTTATCTGTACAGGAGAAGGGGACTCTGGACCAAGTGGCAGACGACCTGTTCCTGCCCGTTTAACAGAATCGGCGAGCCGCTCTGGAGAAACTTAAGGGCAAGAGGTCAAAAGATTTGCTCAGTTTCAATCTCGCCAAGACGCCATTTGAGAAGCCTGTGGAGGGGCTGCCGGGGAACGTTACCGATGCTATGAGCGACGTGGCTAGAAGCTGGTCAAAAATGGGAAAAATATGCGTCCTCCATGTCTCTCTTTGAGTTCCATCAAGCAAGTATGGTCATGCAGGGGCGTTTGGCCGTTTTTGACCAGCACTTTGAGGCTCGCATTTGCAGGGTCATCAGTGACACCAAGAAGATGACCAAGGATGCGGGTGAGTCCGCCAAGGTGAAGGAGGAGGCTGAGCTGGTCCTGAAGGAGAAAGAGCAGGACTTAGCCATTTCCAAGGATGAGTCCGCTATGCTGCGAAATGAGCTGGAGGCCTCTAGGAAGAAAATTAAAGGGTTGGAGGGCACGCTGGCGACCGAGAGTTTGAATCACGAGCAAGCCCTTAGAGAGGCAGAGAGCAGGGCCGCGTCCGAGGGCTTGTCGGGTATAAGAAGGTTGTGGCCAAGTACAAGGCTTCAGATGAGTTCAAAAAGACCAATGCCAGGCTGTACTACGAGACGGCCAAGGGGACGTTAGGGGAAATCGAGAAGGCTTGGCCTAAATATGACCTAGCAGATAGCCAAACTTAAGCAAGATTATGGATATAAGAGCTCAGACGATGAGGATGTTGAGGTTGCTGCTCCTCCTGGTATGGAGGCCGAGATCCATGCTCCTGAAGACAGGATCTGAAGCCCTTCCTCCTTTATTTTGAGATTTCACTGTAATTCTTCATAAATGAAAATGATTTTTGCGCAACTGTCTGTTCATTTAAATGACTTTGTTGCTTATAATTTTTTGCTTTTACTTGTACAATCCTCGGATCAAAGTGTTAGGACATTTAACCAGAAGTTCGTTTTAGTTTAGGTCATGTACAATGGATTCGAGTGAGGGTGCGTACAAGCATTGGGCTGTTTAACTGAAAGTTTATTCGAGTTTCAGTCGTGTGACCGATGATCACAAGTGTTAGGTCACTAACCAAGGGCTTGCCTCAACTTTGTTCGCAGAGCCGTTAACTTGGATGTGAGGTCGCTGATTAATAAGCCAAATCTATTTCTTAGACGAGTATTAGGTCACTGGCAGAAACCTTGTTCCTGTCTTGGTCGCATAACCTTTACCCAGTCATAGATTTGCCTTGTGTAGGGTCGTGGAAAAGTAGGGACATAAGTATAAAACAAATTAAACAGTTGTTAAAAACAATGTTAAGTTGCTAGGTCATTAATTATTGGTTCAGAAATTGTGAGTCCACGGAAGCGAGTAAATTTTCCTAACGACCTGACAATCTAAACGCAAGGTTTTAGAGTTGATACCCGGCTACTGATAATATTTCTTTAGATACTCCGCGTTCCAATGATGTATCAATTCGTCCTCATGCATGTCCTCGAGCTCGTACGCCCCGCTTGACTCGATAGAGACCTTTACAGTTAGGCCTTAGGGTCTCTGAAACGAGCTCTCTATAGGATAGGAAGACTTTGCACAGGACTAGGTCTCCTATTTCAAAATGGCGGGCTCGGACCCTAGCGTTGTAGAACTTGGCACATTTTCGCTTATATGCCGCATTTCTAATTTCAGCTAATTCCCTTTTTTCAGCAATAAGATCGAGCTCATTGATAAGAAGCTAGTTGTTCCCTGTCTCGTTGTAGTGGGCTACTCTTGAAGTAGAGAACTAGAACTCAACAGAGATCATAGTTTCAGCTCTGTATGTGAGGGAGAAGGGCATTCCCCAGTCGCGGTTCGGCAGCTTGTTCGACACCACAAAACCACGGGAAGCTCTTCAGCCCAACTTCTTTTTAGAGCTTCCAAACATCTTTCAATGTCCGTTTGATGATTGTGTTGACAGCTTTGACTGTCCGTTGGCCTGTGGGTGATGGGGCGTAGAGTAGAAATCTTTTATGCCTGAGTATTTGTAAAATAACCTGAACTTCGCATTATCCAAAATGCTTGCCGTTGTCCTTGACTATGGCGTTTGGGACCCCGAATCTCTAAACAATTGATTTCCAGATGAAGCTCGTTGTGTTTGTTCAATGATGGTGGCAAGAGCTTCGGCTTCAACCCATTTTGTGAAGTAGTCAACATCAACAACAGCGAATTGAGTCCCCACTTTGCCTTTTAGGAGTAGACCAATGAGATCTATCCCCTACTTAACAAAGGGCCATGATCCTATAACTGAGGTTAACTCTTCTGGTGGGCTTCTAATTAAAGGAGCAAACCTTCGACACGAGTCGCAAGCCTTGGCGAAATCAATTGCGTCTTTTCTATAGGTTAAGATACCTTAGTAGAGGTCCTGCGAAGCTTCATTTGTATAGCTTCCCATCAATTAAGGAGAATCTAGCCACCTGATATCTTAGTTTCCTAGCCTCCACGCCTGGGGGGCCGCTCCTTCCTTTTAAGAACTGGACGATATCGTCCATCCAGTTACTTGGTGAGCTTATTCCTGCTATTGCTACCTCCACTTTGTCAATGGATAAGGCCGCCAGCTCACTAATTAGGATGCTGCTGAGCTCACTGCCCCCTTACTGGTCACTAGCTTAGCCAAGGCATCTACATGGCTATTTTCAGCTCTTAGGATTCGCGTGATCTTAAAGTGACCCTGATCTTTCAATTCTTCCAACAGCTTGCTCTGGTATTGGGAGAGTTTTTGGCCTCGTACCTCATAGATACCACTCGTTTGGTTTATTACGAGCTAGGAGTCACTTTTGATGACTAGCCTTTTGATACCCATTGATTTTACCATACTGACCCTAGCCAAGACTGCCTCGTATTCCGCCTTGTTGTTTGTCGCGTTGAAGCCAAATCTAATAGCTTGGCAGTAGTAATTCCCGGTAGGACTGACGATAACAATTCCGGCTCCAGAAGCATGACTTGTGAAGGATCCATTGGCGTACAGTTCCCAAGTCAAAGATTCTGTGCTACCGAGGTGGGATTCAGCGGTGTGAGTTCAGCTATGAAGTCTGCCAGGGCTTGTCCTTTGATGGCGGTTCTTGGTTTGTAGTTGATGTTATACTAACTAAGTTCTACCGACCACTTGTCTAAGCGACCTGATAGGTCAGGTTTTTGAAGAACCTACCTTAGAAGAGCGCTTGTCAAGACATCGATCGTGTGTTCGAGGAAGTAAAGCCGGAACTTTTTGGAAGCGACCACAAGAGCATGCGTGATCTTCTCCATGGGAGGGTATCTAAGCTCCGCAACATGTAAAACGTTGTTCACATACTAGACTGGGAGCTGCGTCTGTCCTTTTGTTTTGACCAAGACCGCGCTGACTGATGATTCTGAGACGGCCAGATAAAGAGATAATATTTCCCCTAGCAAAGCTTTGGATAGTAGAGGAGGAGAAGAAAGGTGCTCCTTCAGCTTAGTGAATGCGACCTGACACTCTTCCGTCCATGCGAACTCTTTTGACTTCTTGATGGGCTCGAAGAATGGTTTGCATTTGTCTGTAAATCGTGACACAAAATGACTTAGCGCAGTGACCCGTCCCGTGAGGCGCTAAACGTCCTTTATTGATTTGGGATGGTCCATATCAAGAATTGCCTATACTTTTTCTAGGTTCACCTTGATTCCCCTCTGATTAACTAAAAATCCCAAAAACTTTCCAGAAGCTACTCGAAAGAACACTTCTTAGGGTTGTGTTTCATCCTATAACTCCTGAGGATTTGGAACATTCTGGAGAGGTCCTCGGTGCACTGCTCTACTTGAAGGCTTTTAACGAGCATGTCGTCATTGTAAACTTCTATTGTCTTGCTAAGCTGACTCTTGAACATGGAATTTACCAATCGTTGGTACGTTGCTATGGAATTTTTCAATCCAAACGACATCATCTTGTAAGAATAGAGCCTTCGGTCCGTTATGAACGAAGTGTGATCTTCGTTTTTTGGGTGCATAGGGATTTGGTGATAACCAGAATAAGCATCCATGAAGCTTAATAGCTCGTGACCGGCTGTGGTTTCGGCCATCTGATCGATTCTGGGCAAGGGAAAGCTGTCTTTGGGACATGCTTTGTTTTAAGTCCGTGAAATCAATGCAAATTTTCCAGCTTCCATCGTCCTTTTTGACCAGGACTAGATTAGCTACCCACTGAGGATACAGTGCTTCCTTTATGAACTTGTTCCTTAGCAGCTTGTCCACCTCATTGATCAAGGCCTCGTACCTTTCACCGCTGAGAGTTCTCCTTTTTTGTTTAACGGGCTTGGCCGTAGGATCGATATTGAGCTTGTGGCAGGCATGCTTTTGATCAATTCCCTCTATATCCTTATGGAACCATGCAAAGACATCCAGGTTCTGTTTTAATAATTGGACGAGCTGGGCCTCATCTGTTCCTTTAGCCCTACCCCGATTTTGAGTTCGACCTCTGGTCTCATGTTACTTAGCTTTATGATCTCAAGCTTGTCTCCTGGGTGAGCTTGTGCTCTGGGGTCTTCAACCCTTGGATCAAGGGTGTGAATTTCCAGGAGGGGTTCTATACTGGTGACACGTTCTGGGTAGAATCTAGACGAGGTGGGTTGGACACCACGTATGATGCTAGTTCCATGGTTAGTGGGGAACTCCATGGTGAGGTGGAATGTGGAAGTTGTGGCTCTTAGCTTGTATAAGATAGGACACCCAGTATGGTGTTGTATCTAGAGGGCGTATCCAAAACGAAGAATTCCACAAGAATTTTTGTTGTGCAGGGCTCGTCCCCTAATTCCATATGGAATGTGACCTGATACTTGGCCTCAATTTGATCTCCAGTGAAGCCTTGATGTCTAGCTCCACAAGGCCTGACGGCACTTGGGTCGATCTTCATTTGTTGGAAGGCATTCCAATAAATAATGTTTACGGTGCTGTCGCTATCCACCAAGGTCTTGTGACTGACATAATAATAGTTAGGGCGCTCACATAGGGCTGGCTGCTGGCATCTATGTCGCGTGGAGAGAAATAGCTTGCTTGGGATGAGGAAACGTGTTGCTCAGGTGAATGATAGCAAATATGGGCATTACTCATGGGACCTTGCCTCTATCCGTTAGAACCCTCCGTGTTAAGGTTTTCACCGCTGAGCATGCGGACCTCGGTGGGAGGTTAGTTCTATGGAGCTTGGGCTTTGAGGTCCGCTAGGGGACGAGGTTGTGTGTCTAGCCTTTGGTGATTTGCTATGTGTTCACCTAAGTATCTTGTCCAATCAGCCGTTCCATCTCACGCTTTAGGTGCCTGCAGTCATTCTTACGGTGCCTCACGGCCCTGTGATATCTGTAGTATTTTGAATGGTCCGCGTTTCTCGTCTGCCTTTTTACGGGCTTTGATTTGAGTAATATTGGGTTGTTCCACAAGAGGTCAAAGATATATTCTGTGGATATATTGAGGGGGGTGACTGACCTGGCCGAGGTGGACGGCTTTTGGTCCTCCTTCCAACTAGAAGATTCTTCGTTGAGGTCGCTTGGTTGCTTCTTCAGCACACTCGGCTCGTGGGTTTATTGAAGGGTCGACCGGGAATCCTAAAGATTCTACGGAAGGGGGCTTGACCTACATTTATACGAACAAATGGGCGCTGAGCCCTTCCTCTTTTGTAAGTGCCCACCTGGTCGTTGCAGCTCAGGTGACCTCGGCCTCCTAGGGCCTTATCCAGGCCAGCGGACCAATCTTGAGTAAATGCAACTCCCAGCCGCATTTTTTGAGGAATCTGACGCGGCCATTGCCTTAGGGGCTGGCCGGCCAGACCCTTGTGCCGGGGCGCGGCTCTAGCCTCTCTTGTTGTGTTTCCCTAGAGGATTCATCCTCTTTGCGTGTATTTTATAGCCTTGTTGGGAAGTTGGCGGGTTGTGCTGTTGTAATCGCCACACTTCTTCGGCAAGGGCCACCTCCTGTCAAAAGAAAGTTTCTATTGCCGCTGCTGGCGGTGAGGAGCCAGCACTGGTGATGCCTCGGTTTTCTCAGAGCCCAGGAGACAGCCCAGTATTGTTAGTTCTTGTCTTTTGACTCTCAGAGAGTTTTCTACTCATTTTCTTTTACCAAAGGTTAGATCTCACCTAATGTTTGTTTTACATAGCTTCTTGTAAGGATTCCCATAAACAGCGCCAATTTGTTGATGCCAAATTTAGCTTTCGACTCAACAAACAATATTTGTATTCATAGGAGATTCGTATTTAAATCGGTATAAGCAATAAATGTAAAAAGGCAAGGAATGTTTGTAACAAATGGAAGACTATAAATGTGTAGGAGACAAGAAGAATGAGATTTTGGGTCTCTTCTCCTCTCTCGGTTTTGTTTGCCACTATTTAAAGTGTACATTTACTCCTGGCTTGGGTATAATGATTATAAGCATTTAATGTGGCTCCACATAGGTGTTATTCATTCATACATCACGTTAAATGAAATTTTAAAATATATTTTATCTATTAATATTTTTAAGAGCTTTACTTGTGCAGTGCAGGAGTTGAAATCTAATTGGTCATAATTTTGAAAATGATTTCGTCCTTCCTTCTAATTTGATTTTCATGATATCTATTTATTTTAAATAGATACTTTCAATTTCTAACAAGAGTTCGTGAAGGTGTTAAAAGGATGTAGCGAGGAAAATTGAGAACCTTTTAAAGCGAAAAATATCAATTTCATAGTATAGTCAGGTCCACTATCGATTGATTAGAGACTATTATATATGGGTCGGGCACAACTTAGGATTCTGGTGATGTGACTTGTTCGCCATGAATGGACATCCTCTAAAGATTGATAGAATCACACAGTGATTCACGTGGTTACTATATATTAGACATTTTATTTTATAATTATTATTATACATCCTTGAAGTAGTAATAACTTTGTTATTTTAGAGGTGAATATACTAGTACTAGTACTAGTATTAGTAAGATGGTATTTTTATTGTGGTTCAAACAAATGGTGTAGTGATTAAATTCTCACTTTCTGAGCATGAGATTTCGGGTTCACACTACACTAGTCCCTCTCCTATCTTCCCCTTGTATTCCTCCCCCACCCCCCCTCCAAAACCAAAAAAAGAAAAAAGAAAAGAAAAAAAAAAGACGGAGATTGTATTTTTATCACTACTACAAGGCTTCAAGCCATATTGATCTCAAAACTTGATTTGAGACAATGATTAGAAGAAGAAAATAATTAAATAAACCATAAATTGCATAAATATAAACTAATACAATTTCAAGGATAGAATGGGATCATGCTATATTTAAATAGTAGTTAACAAGATATTTTACACAAAGTATACCCTGTATCATTTTTTTTCTGTACGTTACATCATGTTTGAATCAATAGATATAGACAAGTATGAAATTAGTTAGTCTCATTTATTGTTTAATTATTTATTTATTTAAGGTAAAGTGGCTTCTTGTAGAAAAAACTTAAAAAGGATAGATAAGTAATCAAAAGTGCAGAAATAATTTTTATGATAATAAAAAGTGGTATCCACACGCTAATTAGTGGAGTACATCACATCATCAAAGATAAGGCACCATACGCGTTATCCATTTGTAGCATGAAGAGGAAGCAAATAAGGAGTAAAATTAAGGATAAGAATGGTTGATATTTATTTTCATGTATATATGTTCTCCACTTTAGCCAAAATTTCAAAGCATTTTTTTTTAAAACAAATTTCTAAGCATTTTTTCTTTTTACACAGAATTTCTAAGCAATCAAGAAATCAAACTTTTCACGATGATGATTATCAAATAATTGAACTGATGTGGTCATGACATATATCTTACGTGTCATTGGGTTCAAATGACATGTAGGAAATTTCCCATCAAACACCGGTCTAATTATTTCAAACTTTTATATTACAAAGGGAATATTCAAACCTTTAATCAAGGGATTTGAGAAGTAACTAGAATGTCATTAGACCACATATGTCTTTACAATTATTTTAATTTTTAGCACACGTGGTTTTGAAAATAGCATTTTCATTTGTTGTCGTAGTCAGAAAATGGGCTATTGGTAATTTTCTAAATAGTAGTGATACATCCTAATCTTTGTTGACATTTTTGCCCTCAAAATATTTAAATCTCAGAGAACCTAAATGTATTAATTGACAGATTTATCATCTAATCTAAATCAAAAAACAGATATGCAATATAATTGGATAGTATTTTTGATGAAAAAAATAGAAAGTCTCCCCCATTGTCCGTTATGGGGGTGGGGATAAGTGAGACCTCGCTTTATACGCTTACAACTTACGAGTGATACCGAGTAACATTGTAATACACTAGCGAGTAGCAACTCACAAATGATACCAAGCGACTTATCATCGCCCCCCTTCCCTTAAGTACATATGTCACTTTCTCTTAGGTGCATATCTATCATCACCCTCCAATTTCTCAACATAAAATATTTTAATTTTTATCAACCGGTGAATTATTAGAGAGTTTTTATCATTATTTCCTTTCTAAGAATATAGCCACCCCAGCTTGGATAGGCCCAAAACAGTTGTTGGGCCAACAATTTATCCCCGTTTGGTAGGAAAAAAAATGGATACGAAATTTGACAAACCTTCTTGAAACAAACCTTTTTTTCAAGAAAAAATCAAGTGATCAGATTAATTAAATTTATTTATTTAAGTCACTTGTTTATTTCTTAGCCACAATTTGTTATGGTGGTCATATATTAAATAAATTTGAGTCACATATAATTATTCATTATTTGGCCACAATTTATTAAATTCTGAACAATTTGTTATATTGCATTCACAATTTAACTAATCTAGGCATATTTATTTTATGTCACACAACCAACACAATCGGTCACAATTTTTTATCGGCATCACAAATTAACAACACATAAGCTCTACAACGCCATTACACAACTACCACCACCACATCACACAACCACCAACACTAAGGTCATACATTTAGAGAACCATCACGACACCATCGACAACCGAGCTAAATAACCAAGTCACAATCTTTTGGTATCACCGTCAGAAAACCCCACACCACCGCTAGTCAAGTGATATTTCTCCTTAGGACCTTAACCACAGTCACATGAAAGGCCAAAAATGGTAGTAGTAATTGGTGGAAGTTGGTTAAGCCAGAGGTGGTCACGTAAAGGCAACGGTAAATGGTGAACCATTGAAGAAATTTTTTTTTTTTTTTTTTTTTTTTGGGGGGGGAAGGGTTTATTTAGAGGTTTTTTCTTCTTTTTTTTTTTTTTAGAGTTAATTGATTTATGAAAGTTATATCTAGAAAAGAGGAAATTAAACGATGTACACCATTTTTTATTTATATTTCAATAATACATCTCATACATAAAATATTTGCTATTCTACCATATTTAATTATACTTATACCACATTTTTTTTGGTTTCTTTAATTTTTTATCATTATTTATTTTTATTTTTATACTAGTTTTTAAATTTCCACATTGGAATTTCATAACTATAACCAATTTTTCTTAATTAATATGATTAATCGCTTTTTTTAATTTTGAAAAACTTGATTCCTCTATATTATTGTTGATAACTTATTGTTTTCGAATTTGATTACAATTTGATTTCTTCCCCTAAATTCTATATGGTAACAATTTTAGTCATAATTATTCTCTCTATCATTCTCTCTATCTAGTAATAAAAATATAAAAAAAACACATTGTAAAACGGAAAAAAAATTGTAATAAAGCACCAAAAATCATTAAAAAAGGGAAAAAAGAATGGTAACAACAACATAAAAAATTAAAAAAGAAAATTCACGTAAAATTTAAAAGAAAAATAACGGTAACAACCACGAAAAACAGGAAAAACAAATTAATGCGAAATTAAAAAAAATGGTAACAAACACCTCAAAGAAAAAAATTCACCAAGGCGACAAATGTTAGTTGTAACAATTTTAAAAAATGGTAATAAATGCAAAAACAGGTACCAAAACCATAGTAACACACCATAATTATACTCTCTATCATTGAATTTGAAACTATTTTTGCTTATTATCTCTAGTTTTTTGGTATACATGAAGTAATCAAGATCTATATGATTTATTAGGGATTGAAAAAGAGCAATAATTTTCAATTATGATTTGATTTTGAATTGCTGATAAATGCATTTGTAGATTAGGATTCTTGTAACTGAAATTAGATTTAAATGTTTGCATGATTCCAAGGAGATAATGTTACCCATACCTTCCCCATTTTTTAATACTCGATTTGATATTTTTTAATTTGTATTTATATATTTTTTCCATTTATTTTCCTATGTTTTTTTAGGGGTGTTTTTGTAATATAATATTCTATATTTACAATATGTTTCGATAGAGTGGTAAACATGAATTGCATGTCAAAAAGTATAACTTTTATGCAAAGAACTCTTTATAAAATTTTCAAAAACCTGAGCTGTATAGATGCACCAAATGGGGAGGCCCATCAAGTAAAGGATTTGGGCCTGGCCAAGAGGTAACGCATCTGCAAGTCGCAAGGGTACAAGTTGCATTTGTTCCCTTTTTAAAGAAAAGAAAAGAAGCTTACATCATTTGCCACGTCTGAATTTACGTGTGTTGAATAAAGTTTTGGTGGAACTCTCAAGTTGGAGGTACGTTAATCTTCTAACAAGTTTCATTATTATGTCAAGTGTTGTGAAAAATCTAAGCTAAATTGTTTGATTTGATGCTATGGTATGTTGGGAGGTAAACTAAGGGAAAGCAAATGACAAAAAAGGAAAAGGAAAAGCAAAAGTAAAAGAAAAGGGAGATCTAAAATTAAATCAGGAAGATATTCTCATTCTTGCAAGCACTTTCTTTAGGAATTAGGAATAAAATAAATCAAGAAATTACATGCAAAATTGGACATTAGGCTGGTTAAATAGAGTGAACTTAGAGGTGTAAACCAAATCCATCCTTAAAAAAACACACACACACAAACACACAAAAAACAAAACATTAAATTAAGTATCAATGAATATTAATTGATAATAATAATAATTTCAATAACAAAATATTCACCTATCATGGTTTGAAGTGTACCGCAGTAGTTAGAAACTCATGTTTCAAGCATGAGATCCTAAGTTTGAACTACACATATCCCTTTCCTAATTTTTCACCCATGTATTTCCCTTGTATTAAAAAGATAAAAAGAAAATTCTACCTATCAGTAACATATTCTCTTATCAAGTGGCGGATCTAGAAATTTAAATATGGGCAGTAATTGAAAAAAAAATTAGTGTGGTTTTTTGGGAAAAAAATCGCTCCATATAATATTTAAAAAGAAAATTTCGAGGCTCTACTAATCCATTCAAATATAATCTATAGGTTAAAAAGAGATCTCGTAGACTCCTACCATCATATTCGTAGAATAATAATTTATGCCAAACAATTAACATTGATTAATGAAAGTAACTATCTATTTCCAGTCGATGTATATCCTTCCCTTATTGTTCTATATATTAACTGATTGACATATTATCCTTTTTAGCAAATTAGTAGGAGAACGAGACGAGACCAAGTATTGATCAATTATCAAATCTGATCAAAACTTGGAGAAATTAAGGCAAAGGGCATGTGGTGTCTCTGCCTTTGCCCTCTTGTTCACTCAACCGCAATTGCACCCACCCACGTGTTTTCTATATTTACCTAACTTGTTCTTTCATTTGACTTTACACACTCACAATACTTATATTATTACTTACCGTTGTGTTTTTCTTTTAAATGTGATGATTATTTGTCTTCTCTCCACTAAACTTGCTTCTAAATGAGTTTAAAATAATAATTAGAGCATGCCTTCCCGGTTGCCCGCCCCAACATGATAGCCTGTCATTCTATCTAGTGCTTTAATACCCATTAACTAATTATTTTCTTTAATTAAAACCAATAAAGCAGTTTTACTATTATCTTTAACATCAAGCAATTCTATTCAATACATCACATAAATAAGTAAATTATCCTTGCTTTAAATAATGTTGGATAACATAATGGAAATTTGCGTCTATTTCTATTTGTTGAGGTGTTGTAAAATAACTTTTTTTTTTTTCAAGTGGAAGTGACAGTTTTTTAAACTAACAAAGTTTTTATTCCTTAAAAATTAACAATATCTTAATTCTTAGGTCAATTTCTCCAAGAAACTTATAAACAAAAGAGTGTACCCGAAACCTCTCGATAGAAATATTTGGATTGGAAAATTCTCAATTTTGATCGTTCATCAACCGGAATGATGAATAAGAAAATCAAAAATATATATTCAACTCATTTAACTTTCTTACTAGAAAAGAAAAAAGACACGACAAATTAGCATGGAGAAAAGTTAATATCTTCTTCGTTGTAGCTTATTAGTATTATTATCATCATCATCTATGAAAAGTCTGTTGTTTTGTAATTTGTTGCACCATTTTTATTTCTCTGAGTAAGCTAATTGTTAGTCTATGTTTATAGTTATTATTATATTTTTGCCACGTTATAGATGTTACAAATCATAATTTTCTCTCATGCTTATACAAAAAGTCATATTATATACAAACAAAATATTGAATTCAAGCAAACTGTAGAAACAATAATTTGGTATAATCATGTGGTCTGCTTTGTTTGTTCTTGTATCGTATTGGAAGTGTTATTCCATATATAACCAAAAGGCACTAATTTAGCTCAAAAAAATAATAATGATAAACACGGTATGGATGTACGATTAACATGAAAACACCTCAACAAAAAACCACGGACAACACCCACGTCATAGAACAAAATGATCGACTAAAACAAAGAAGAGTTTGTGAGTATTAAGATAAGAAAAAGCTATAGATTGTACACAATCAATAACCCTACAAAAAAAAAAAAAACTCTATATCAACTACCTTCATTTGTCTCTTGTTGTAGTGATGACCTCTCCTATCTTAAAGTCCAACTCTTCAGTCAAACCAACTCTCTTGTTTCGATTCTTCAAGCGTAGAACACGCCTTGTTCTACTAGGATTATCTTCCCATCTTTACCAAACAATTAGAATCACTTCATTACCGGTGCCTTCACGGGTTTATGTGTAAGAGAAGATAGCTCAATGTCTTGTTGCTTTTTAAGATTTTGGTAACTTTCCTCACACTCACGCAAGGCTTACTTGGTGAAGAAGAAGCCTAATCCCAAGATATAGTCAAATCCCCTTCCTTACTTGGTGAAGAACAAGCCTAATCCCAAGTAAACCATGTATTCTATCATATAATAAAAATATTGCAGCGGCCGAAGACAGAAAGTAGCCTCGAGTTGAGGTGAACCTGTATAACTCTTGTGCTTGTGCGTTTCTTTATCACTTTATAATTGATTTCTCATAACATTTTCCATGTACAAAGACAAACATGTTTACAATTGCTCCTTCAGATATTATTTAGTTCGATATTGCCAAATTGGTTTACTCTAAAGCTGATAATTTGATGAAACTTTAATCACAATTAGAGCATGTTTATGTGGGGATAAATTTAAATTTGGGTTTTTCTATAATGCCAAATAATTTTAATAGAACTCATTATTTAGAAGATTTGGGGGTGAATGAAGGTAAGGGAGGGGCCAAATTGGCTCATCTTTTACCCCCCCCCCCCCAATTTCCCTAGAGATGCTTGCGTGGCAGCATAATATCTTGGTATGTCACATTAATTGGTAGCAAGCTAATGTGACGTGCTTAAACACACGTTACGCATGCGTTTGGCGCAGTTTATAATACCAAACATATGTGATTATTATTTTCCCATTTTTTCCTTCTCCTTTTCCTACATCATTATTATAGGGTTTTTTCTCCTACATGGGTCTAAAATGAGGGCTACGTAATTGGCGCAAAACGTCCCTACCTTTGGATGTTGTTATGCAAATGGCCCATATCTTTTTTTTAAACAAAATTTTCATCGTCTTTATTCATCTTTTGCGAAATTCATCCTTAATGCTTATTTGTATTTAATTTTCTCCATTTTCAAAAGGGTATTTTTGTCAATCTGTAGTTAAAAATTTTAAAAAAAATTCAAACAAGGTTCCAAATTTAATTATCATTATTGGAAAAAATAGTTATTTTTAATTTTTTTTCAATTATGAAAATTATTTTAAATAGTTTTCAACAAAACTAACTATTTTGAAATTTTATTTGCAATTTTTTAAATTTCAAAATGTGATTGGGCAAAACACATTTTGGAAATGGCGAAAT
The DNA here is from genome assembly GCA_963692815.1 of Nyctanthes arbor-tristis. Taxonomy (NCBI): domain Eukaryota; kingdom Viridiplantae; phylum Streptophyta; class Magnoliopsida; order Lamiales; family Oleaceae; genus Nyctanthes; species Nyctanthes arbor-tristis. Next base: position 10,936 of record CAVNYN010240234.1, on the reverse strand, counting down.
AACATCCTATGAAATTTCAACAGATAAATGAATGGGCAATCGTTAGGCCACATCATCCTCTTTAATATATGGTACTAAAATTTCTAACTTATAAGACGTGTTAATTTTGTAATTAATGAATGGTGCTAGTATTGCTAAGTTTATGTAACATTTGTCATTTTTGTAAATAACTAATTGTTACTTTTGCCAAGTGTTAAGACACTTGTTAGGTTTGTTACTTGCAGATTTCAATTGACATTTAGAAATAATTAACTCTAACACTTATAAAAAAGACCAAATGCAAGGGAAATTCACCATCTCTTCATTCATCTAAAGACATTTGCTTATTTGCCTTGCCCTTCCATTTAAAAATTCGTCCAAAATTAGTCATGGTGAAAAAACACCAGTAAAAACCCCCCAAATACTCGATTTTACGCTTGAGAAAGGCTCATGTTCATATATAAAAAGATTCTAACCCAAAAAATAATTTTGATTAACGAATTTCAAGGCTTTAGTGACTTATTCAGGAAATCTTAGGAGGTGAGTAACATGTGCCTTGGCTCTCACTCTCCCTCTTCGAAACTCACGTCTTCTTTAAATTTCTTTGGTATTTAATACTTAATTGTGCGTAATTGCTTATCATGTTCTTCTTATATTGCTTTGACATTTGATACCTCAGTGTACACACTTGCTTTGAATAAATGATTGTTCCTTGTTTTTTAGCATCGCTAGTGGCGCTATCTACCCGTTTGCATTACTTTGTAGTGGTCTTTGTGGTACTATGACCATGTTAAGTGATCTTGGTACTTGTTTGTCTGTCTTGTATCTAAAATTCTCTCATTTCAGACTACTTTTTCTTCCTCGATTGTGAAAAAGTGGCATCCTTATCATTGTAATTTCCAAACGAATGATGTTATTTATGTAGACTGAAAATCGATCTATAGTTTAGTTAATATTTTCTTATTGGACATAGAATAAATGAATTTTTCTATGTATTAATATATGTATATATATTTATTTATAGATTATGGTCTCTTAGTGTATTAGTACTAACTAGACTAAAGATCTTGTCTATAGTGTGATAAATAACGTTACTCTTTTCAAATTAATTTATTGCAAGTTGCAACCGTAGAAGTGTATAGGACTAATGTTTTCAATTTCTAAAAGTGAGAACCAATGCTGCAATTTTTCTGATTATTTTATACTAGTATATTTTATATATCACCCTTAAATGCAAAATGGAACGGGAAAGGAAAGGGGAAGTTGGGTGGTATAGAAACTTGGGAGTGACGAAGGGAAGTTAGGGCATAACAGTAATTCTACACTCACCGGCCGTCGTGCTGCTGACGTCGTTCTTCTATGCCTTCTCCGGTGGTGATGGTCATCGGAGGAGGAGCTGAAGCATCTTCGTATTTCCGTAGGCCGGCAGCGGCGGCGGCGCGGAAGGATCTGGACGCGGCGGTGGAGGTGGAATCCGACTCTTGCTGAATTCCTCCAATGTCGGAATAGTCATCGTCGTCGCGGCCACGGCCGGTCTAGCCTTGGCCAATTCCCTCGTCTACTTCCGTTGCTTAAATGACTGACGATTGATGATAGAAAAATCCGAAAAGAAATTACCATCATCAACTTCGTCCAAATTAAAGTTTTCACTTTCCTGCAGCTGTCAATTATTCCTGGAGATAGATTACTAGATAAAGTTTATGTATATATTTTGATATAGAGAATAAATAGATAGATAAAAATGTTGGTACAGCAGAAACCGCTGACGAGGGCCCTCAAACGGAGCCAGACTTCGTCAGATTCGTTGCCTTCGAATAATAATAACTCGTCATCGCAATCTTCATCGTGGATTCATTTGAGATCGGTTTTATTTATCATTGCTTCTTCATCTTCTTCATCCTCGTCCTCACCAGTTTCCTCGGATCGGTGAGTTCTGAGTTATCGCCTTTTGTCCAAGCTCGGGTTTTGATTTTCGATCTTTGCTTGTCGCAGTATATTGGAAAACATTGAATTTTCGGTGGGCTTAATTTTGCTCCTCCGATAATGACCGGAAAGTCTCTAATCAAATATGCCCCCCCGGGGGTGGGGTGGTTGGGGCAAGGTCTTCACTCTTCAGCGTTAGCTTCGTTGTCATGTAGCATCTGTTCCTATGAGTTTTATGTTTGCGTATTTTTCATTTTATCTTAGAGTAGTGTGAGAATTGAGTTGTTCAGTATTTTCTTTTGGAATAGGTAGATATCTACTTTGTTTGAATCCATTCCTGCAATTATGACGAGGAACTCTGACTTGATTGAACATGAGAAGTATTCATTTGGAATGGGTAGATGTCTACTAAAGATGTTTTCTTCTATGTAGATTCCCGAGTTTTATTTTCAAGATAAATATAAGGAGAAGAGAAAAATTATTAAACCACTGTCGAGCAAAGTCTCGAATTTTTTTCCCCTCAATTTATAAATTTATTTTTTTAATTTTTCCTGGTTGATTTAGGTATTTTGATTAATGTTTTAGACTTAAACTTCAGTTTTCTACTTAGGCATAACATTGAAACATATTTGATCCAAATGATACCTTTTGTAGGTTGTCCAATTTGTGTTTCTTTGCTATCTATTCTGAAATGGCGAAGTTGGTTTCCGTGGAAAGTTATATCTTTTATGCCATTCTTTACAGGGGGAGCCTTAAATCGCCATGGTCTAGGCGGAGAAGAAAACATGCTCTTTTGGAGAAACAATGGAAGGGCTTGTTTGATACAAATGGAAGACTCTTTGATGGTGGAATCAAGTTGTTGAAGAAAGTCCGAAGTGGAGTATGTTCGTACCTTTGTGTTTAAATACCTAGGATCCGTTGACCATTTGTGCTTTGCATTCACGCTTTTGCTTGAGATATGAAATTATTATATTCTCTTTGAAACTGTAGCTTATACCATCTATGTCGTCAATGCAGGGTGTTGAACCAAGTATACGTGCGGAGGTTTGGCCATTCCTACTTGGACTGTAAGAATTTTTTCATGTTCATAATTTTGAAAAATTGATTCAATGAGATTTCATCATTGGTTCATATATTTACTTGTTTTTTTTCCTTTTTTTAGCGATTCCTGGCTTGTTGGAATTGGAAATAGATGTGCAACCTTAGTGGACTTTTCAGGTCCTCTTTGGCATGCGTGTGGCACAGAATTTTGGACTCGACAAATATTTTACCTATTTCTCCATAAATTTGGCACTTCTACTAAAAGAAGGCATTTTATGTATATCCATATTTGTTATTGTCTGCAGTTGATCTTCATTTAATTTGGTTGGTGACATCACAATAGTTAAATCACTTTTAAAATGTTAGATGTTCTCTGGAGAAGGGTCTCTTACTGACATGCAATACACTTTGATAATATATTATCTTATATGTTCCTATGGTAGAAGTTTAAACACAGCAATGTCAATTTGTCTTTCAGTGATGAATAAGTTCTTCCTGCTTAAGCAATCAAAGTATTAGGAACCTCGAGTCCGAATTCCTGTAATTTTATGTGTGCAAGATTTTTTATAATCTTTGTGATTCTCTGTTGTGACTTCTTCTTCCTTTTTTTTTTTTTTTTTTGGGGTTCTATATATTGTAGATCTGAGCTGAGCTGAACATTTTGCTTATTTTATTTTTGCAGCTATGATGTGAAAAGTTCACAAAAAGAAAGAGACGCCGTGGGGGCCAGGAAAAGGTATATTTACCTTGGAAAGTAGCATAGTTCTACTAAATAGTTCATTCATCCAAAGAATGGATTTCTTACTTTATCTATTCGCCCGTGAATACTTCACTTTGCCTTCCTCTAGCTATTCTTTGCTGTTGCTTGTAATTCAGGCATTCACTATTGCTTTAATTTATTATTGTCACAGAAAAGAGTATATAGAACTGCGGAGGCAATGTCAGCAATATCTAAAATGTGGTGATAGAAGTTTCAAGTTGGATAATTCTGGGAATATTGGCAATGAGAACTCTGGTGATTGTAATGGAGTTTTAGATTCTCATGTGTTGGGAGAAGTTGCTGGCAGCAGGCCTTCAGTTTCAGTTGAGGGACTAAGATCTACAGGCGAGATCCCCACAACATCTGGGCATAATCTACACCTTAAAACATCTAGCTCATTAGAAAAGGAAAAAGATGAGTGCGGAATTATCAGTGGAAATATTTCTGAAGAAGAAACCGAGTCTTCTGATTCCGATTGCTGGGAAGAACCTGATGATATTAAACCTCTTCTTGGTTCAATAGAATTGGAGGACAATGATATCAATGAGTCTATTTCGTGCAAAATGGAAACTAGATCTGTATCTTGTGCGGCTGAAGATTTTGCCGCCTGGCAGCGGATCATACGTGTTGATGCAGTGCGTGCTAATTCTGAATGGATTGCATACTCGCCATCGGAAGCTTCAGTGTCAGAGCTGAAGGCACGGCGCTTAGCAGAGAGTGTTGGGTTGAAAGATTATGATCATCTAGAGCCATGCATGATCTATCATGCAGCCCGTCTTGTTGCCATTCTTGAAGCCTATGCATTATATGATTCTGAGACTGGTTATTGCCAGGGGATGAGTGATTTACTTTCTCCAATTATCTCAGTTATAGCAGACGACCATCTAGCATTCTGGTGCTTCGTAGGTTTTATGAGGAAAGCTCGACATAACTTCCGCCTTGATGAAGTGGGAATCAGAAGACAGTTAAAAATCGTGTCGAAGATCATAAAAGGCAAGGACTCGCATCTCTACAAACACTTGGAGAACCTGCAAGCAGAGGATTGCTTCTTTGTGTACAGAATGGTAATTGTTCTGTTCAGACGGGAATTAACATTTGAGCAGACCCTTTGCCTCTGGGAAGTTATGTGGGCAGATCAAGCAGCAATTCGGGCTGGAATAGGCAAGTCTTCTTGGGGAAGGATGAGGCTCAGGGCACCACCTACTGATGATCTATTACTTTATGCGATAGCAGCCTGTGTACTACAGAAGAGGAAACTGATCATGGAAAAGTATAGCAGCATGGACGAAATCATGAGAGATTGCAATAGCATGGCTGGACATCTGGATGTCTGGAGGCTTTTAGATGATGCCCATGACTTGGTTGTGACCCTCCATGATAAGATTTAGGAGTTGTCTCAACTGAATTTGTTCTACCTTTTAAGTCGTCTTTCGTAGCTTTTCTGTCAATTCTAATTTTTCCCCATTTTAGTTTTTACTTGTTCATTTGCTTTTACTTCATCTAGGACCCGATCAAAACTTGAGGGGTGTCCTGAGTTTACTTCACCTTGCTCAGAACAAGAACTCGATATGCTCGTGAGTTCTGTATTGAGTAATTTATTTTTCTGACGTTTATGCTGTATTGCCAGCGCTCCAGACTCTTGAATGAAGTGGCAACCTGCTGAATTAGTTGATCTGGATCAAATATCTTTTACTTGTTTCCTAATTCTGTCCTCTTTTCATGTTTTTTTTTAATGAGTTGTTTTCCGAAATCAATGTTGGCAATACAATTATAAAATACGAAAAATTGCAAGTGGTTTCTAATTTTTATAATTATGTTGGTTACTTAATAGAAATTATCATTGGTTTTTTAGAATTTCAAGCTTTTCAATAGGGTAGTGTTAAATGACTAAAAATGATCTTTAGCCGGATGATCCCACCATATGGACACATAGCAGGAGACTATTGGGGAGATTTACACAGTGAGCTGTCTGAATGTGGAGATTTACATAGTTATCTCAATAATCTCCCGCCACGTGTGGGTGTGTATAGAGGGATAATCCCATTATTCCACTGTACATTTGGCGGGAGATCATTAATGGCTAAATGACCACTCGTGTTCAACGCCAATCTAGATGACAAATAAGTTTCATTAATTAGTTAATTGATTATTCACTTCAAAAGTAAGCTCAATTATTCACTGCAAAAGTAAGCTCATGTGAGTCATATTATAATTGCTCCATTAATTACATGGCACCTAACTGGTGTTGTAGCACACTGCACATGTCATGTCAAGGAGTTAAAAATGGGAGAATTAATTGAATTACTTCAATGGTAAAATCATAAGATTGTCAAGAATCAAAATATAGCAACGTCATGATATTGAATTACAAAACTACAAGATTTGTTACATAAATGAATATCAAGAATTAGAACATGATAATTGACAACATGATCAATATTTGATAATAAATTAGAATTAGAAAGTAATTATTGACAATACATTGACAATGATTGAATAGCCACATGAAATGCCACAAAATGTAAAGATCGTTACTCGGGTGAGGGTAAAGACAATAACGTGGCTATTGGTTAATATAATTTGAAGCGCAGCCACTTAATTATAAACCTTATTAAATGGAAGGATTCAAGTAATATGAGTCAAAATATCATGACTTAATCATAAGACAACACAAAGAATAAGGACTACTCGAGCAATTTGCCACCCCGCCTTCCAAGTTTTCGGCACTAGATCGAGCCACGTGTGGTGTCCTAACTTGCGGAACTCAAAGAGTTATTAAAAACAGTTAAATCTGACTAGGGATGCATAATGAGCCGGTCAGCTCGGGCGGCCCGTGGCCCGGCCTATAAAAAACCCTAGCCCAACCGTCTCGTGGCTTGTTTAAAATGGGCCTGAGCCCGAGGCGAGCCCAGTTGGCCTGTGTGGCTCGGCGGGCCAAATGGGGCGGCTTGTAATTAAGGGCCTAACAGGCCGAGCCGAGCCTGTCCATGTCAAACTTAGATAGGAAAGAAAAAAATTAAATTAAAATAGGAACAAAAATTAAAAAAAAAAAGCCAAGCCGGCTCCTCTCGGCTCTAAAAAGGCCCGAGCTAAAGCTCGGGTCGAGCCTAATTTTCACGGCCGAGCCAAGCCAGGCTTTGGCTGGGGCTTTTTCGGCTCGGGACCAAAAAAGCCCAAGACGAGCTCGAGCCCAAATGTTGGCGAGCCGAGCCGGCTCGTTGGCATCCGTAAATCTGACAACTATAAATAAGAAGGAAGGGACGTGAAGATTTCACAATCAACCATAAGCTATCCTAGCTTTCCACTTACTAAACACTCGTCTCTAATCTTATTTAGCAAACTCCCAAAAGATCTTTGCCTTCACTTCCCTTTGCTTATCTCCAACACTATCCCAAGATACTTGTTTCTTATTGGATTCAAGATATTTACTTAGAAAATTCGTGCAAAAAGGGGAAGGGTGGTAGGACATCAAGCAAAACTCACCAAAATACCATCCTTACACTTGGAAACGACTATCCATCATATATATAAGAAATACAACTTAGAACACCACTTTGATCAGGGAAAATGAAGGTTTTGAAGGCATTTATTAACAACTCAAAGAATCTTTGGAAAAATAGAGCTAAAGAGGTGAGTAACTATTTTGATTTCTTTTTAGTATTTATGATGTTTTTATACAATAAGCATGGTTTTTGATCGAAGTCTTCCATGAAATAAATATGGATTTTGATGCACCGAAAAGAATGATTGATTATTGCATTTGAATCACTAGTTGCTACTCTACCCGTTTTGTATTTGCTTTGCTTTGTTTTGTTGCTATACTAGAAGCCATCTAATGGTACCAAGATGAGTGACGATTAGTGTAGTATTTGCTTTGTAATTGTATTGATTTGTTTGAAATTCTGGTAGGGGTCAATCGAGATTCGAATGTGGATCCACTTAATTGTACGTGACCATGACTGAATTGATATAAATCTTGTGCGCACTATGAGTGGTAGTCTAACTAGTGATAGGGTCCTTTTGTTCATTTGAAAGCTTTGTGCATTTAATAATTTTCTCGAAAATGAATTTCTTAAATGAAAGGTGAATCAAAAGGGTTTGGTTACTCACTGAGTACTTTGTACTCATTTCTCTTTTCTACAATTTTGTAGATAAATGAATGCATGATCTTTGGAAAGCAAGCCATGAGTTGGAACATGCTTGCGAAGGGAGTAGAGTTTTGCATGTAGTGACAACATGTCTTTGAAGAGATTATAAATTTAATACATTTTGTATTAACAAGTGGTCCACATCTCTATAAATGTATTTCTATCAATTGGAAAATTTCCTTTTCGCATGATAACTTCCCAATAATTTGTCTTGACTACATTAATTTTGCTTGCTTTGGTTATCAATAAAATATATCTATTAAGATAATTTGTTGTGTTCTTTTCATTTTATTAGAAAACCAATTTTAATAGTTCTTTAAAATATAACAACTTGTTAGCTTAAATAATTAGCCTTATTAAGTCAAAAACAATTTTGTTCATTTTCTACTTCTCGTCCCCTCTATTCATATTAAAGCTTCCGCTATGAATCTTGTTTACCAATATAAGTAATTTAAGAAAAATGTAAAATTAGCGGGGTGTGACATACCAAGTACCAAAACATTATTCTTTTTAATTTATCTATTTCAAAATACAAAAAATGGTAAATTTTTTTAGTTTCAAAGCATTTCTATTTAAAAATGAAAAAAAAAGAGTTATTAGGAATTAAATAGTGAATATTTGCATGGTACATGACGTGTGGATGTGTGTGATTTGATGAGATTCTACTTTGTATTTTGTAGGGATGTAGCTCACCAACGGACTTATCTTGGTTGTAATGCATTTTGCTCTTGAGAATAGTGTTTTACTACTACTATCAAAATGCATGTTTAATGTTTGGGGAAAAAATCGAAATTTGGTTTCTCTATAAAGCCAAATAATGATAGGGCGTACAAATTGTATTTTGTTGGGAGATTTGGGGTGGCAAAATTGATGGTGGGCAACACAAGTTTTAGAAATGTGAGCAGTACCATGAAGTTAGTTTTCTTTAAAAATGATCTTCCACCATGCGTGTGACGACCTATAATTTTCTCTGATATAAGCGCATAATTAATGTGGGTGAAAAATAAAAAATAATGTAATGAATTATTTGGGTTTTCCCCTGATATAAGAGTACAATTTGGGGTTTTCCCCCACAAACTCAAATAATGTGATGAATTTAAGGTGTAAAATGCTATTTTGAGGGGGTGGTGAATGAGGGGCTCTTGTCTCACAAATCTTTCAATTCAATAAAATAACATCACATGTTTAATTTATATTCCTCCTTCTCATTTTTTCCCTACACATTATTTAGAAATATGTTTTCTCCCTCTAGTTTTTTTTTTTCCTTTAGCTTTTTCCCCTTACATTAATCTTGGTATGAAGTGGCTTTAAGTAAAATTTTAGATAAATATTGGATGGCTCGCTTACTTAAAACCCAACCATAGGTGATGTTTTAATCCTCTTTTTTAGACGTCTATGAATTAAGACAGAATAATTTGATATATTGGACTTGGTTAATATATCTATTAGGTATTGTTTGATTATAAGTATGGAAAGAAAATGAATTTTAGGTAACTGAATTCCCTAGAATTAATTTTCATGGGAAATGTCAATTATACATATTTGATTGGCTTAATTTTCTACTCGAAAATAATTGTTATTTTCCAACTTTTTGATATTTGATAACTATTATTTTCCATAGAAACAATTTTTTTTTTTCAAATTTTTTATTTCACATATTATTGTTTATATAAATTATCAAGTTCTATATATAAATTATATTTTTTTCATGTATTTTTTTATTTGCCAATTTCTTTATTTGTCTAAGTTAGATTAACTCCAATTTTAAGCTGAACGTATGTTTATATTTGAGACGAAATCAAGCCACGACGAATAAAAAAAACTAATGAACAAGTATAACACTCTTCAATCTTTCATCATGCATGATTTTTTTCATGGGCAATGGTGACATGATGAGAATATTTGTAAATGGTTATGAAAATATATTGTATAGAGTGAGGTTTTCTGATGATTATAATCTCGTCAGATGGTTTACCACTTATGATTTAATGAATAATTTTGAGGTTAATAATTATTTCAGTAATGCACTTAATAAATAGAAATTTATATAAAAAAATTGTTTACCACTTATGATTTAGTAAATAATTTTGAGGTCAATAATTATTTCAGTAATGCACTTAATAAGAGGAAACTTATATCAAAAAAGAAATTGCATGAAATCCAGTAAGTGATTTATGTATAAATATAAAGATAAAACAAAGTTATAGAGTTCAATAATGATCCATAATTAAAAATTTTGAAAGGACTATAAGGTCTTATATTCGTTAACATTAGTAAAAAAATGTCATGTAATATAAAATCCTCCCTTGCAAAAAAAAAAAAAAAAAAGAAGGAGAAATTCTCGATTTATATACTTGTTTTGTAATTTTTTTATATTTTTTAAGTTAAAAAATAATATAATATTTTAAGAAATATGAAATTTCAATTCCCTGTAAAACCAATTACCTAGGTCTTCCAAGAAAATATTTCTTGTTTCCGTGTAAAAGTAAGAAAATATTTTCCATAGAAATAAAAGCCAATCAAACAGTACGAAAATATGAGTTTAAGTGGAAAACTAGTGCTCCTTTCGTACTAAAAAGATATTCCCCTCTATTTTTCACACAGATTAAAAAAACACAATTAATGTTGTTCGACATGTACAATTTATAAATGTATTTCCTAGTATACCTTTTGGTTTATTTAATATTTCACTTTATATATTTTTTATTATTGATTACTATGCACAATAAATAGAGGTACTTTAGAAAACTAATAAATAAAATAAGAAAATGAAATATAATTTGAGATAAATAAAAAAAGAATTTTTTTTAAGGCGGAAGGAGTATTTTTAATGCTACTTAATATATATATATATATATTATATATGATGAAATTGGAAAGCCTAATAATAATAATAATAATAATAATAATAATAAATGACTCATAACGAAATTTCTTTTAAAATCTCAAGGAAACTAGGCGTTTCTTCAACTGAAGATACCTCCGTCTCAGTCCCTCTCTAAAAGTGTATCGTTTTTGTTGAGCTCCAATTCCTGTAGTCTACACTGTATCAAAATAATGTCTTCAGATGCTGAACATTCAGGAC
>CAVNYN010240232.1:0-19483 GCA_963692815.1 Nyctanthes arbor-tristis | reverse complement strand
ATTGAATAGTTCCATTGATGCTTGATTGATTATGGGACAATGCCAAACTGAATTCCGCTCTCGATCGGTACTCAAATTGAGTTCCTCTCTCGTTTATATGCGGAAGATATATAGAGGCGCCATGTAAGCGTGTTCTGGCAAGGGGCTGGGATCATGTTGGAAATCTTCATCTTGTCTAACTGCTATAGAATTTTCCGGCAAGAAAATCGGGTGGAGATAATACAAGTCTGTCATAGTTCGAATCAAGAACGAAGACAAAAGCCATTCGGACTCTTCACCGAAGAAATCGATCCTGATACAAGATAATCACTTTAGTCCAAAAGATAACATTCCATTGCAAAAGCATCCACATTAATAGTGTTAAAATAGGTTGTAAGTGGGGTTAGTTAATAATTCAAAAAATAACTTATATTAGTAGTGTTAAAGTAGTTGCTAAAAGTATTTAATTTAATAAGTTTTTAATTTTATTGTTAAAGTTAACAATAAATTTAACACTTTAGGTGGTATTATTTCTTCTTTTCTATTTGAATTAAATCCGGATTGATCTACTATTTGACTATTGAATTGATAATTAAATTTACACGCTTATTTAGAATCACCAATGTGACATAAATCAATAATTAAATTTAACTTGCTTATGTGTTTTAACAATCACTAAAAACTCTATTTTTTACTTATGTGGATGATTAATTTTAACACTATCAATATAGATATTTTAATATCCTTGTGATATCTAGCATACCGTGCCACATTGACCGTAAGGTTATAGCACAATAAGAAGAGAAGAAAGAGACAAGGTTGCAATGAAAGAGGATAAGGAGAAGGAAAAAGTGCAGACAAACCGTCCGAGATAAAATTCTCTCTTCAGTTAGCAATAATAATTAGATAACTTGTATGTTGTTACGCGTGGATCCGACTATAAGATTGAGATTATGGAAGATGCGAAGGAAGATATTGTAATGGAAGAAGAGGAGAACGAAGAAAAATGGAGGAAGACGGACAGACAACCTTTCAATACATTTTTAAGTAAGTAAGAAAAGTCTCGCTACGACCGGCAGTAATAATCTTGTAATTTTAGATGATGTACATTTCCATATCATATCTATTAATATATAAAGGCACTTAAGTGCCTTAATTTTTTTCCCACCCATTTGCTCTCTGGTCACTCTCGCGATGAGTCTTTCCTATAGTAAAGGTTTCATTTATGGCAAGTTTTTTTATTAACTTTTTTTATTCCATATTTGTCTACAACTTTCCCTTCTTAGACTTTCGTGTTTTTCTCTTTTGTGACTATGATATGTCTTTGATTACGATAAACCAATATATATAGGCACTTATGTGCCTTTATTTTTTTCCTACTCATTTGCTCTGCGTTCACTCTCGCAGTAAGTCTTTCTTGTGGTAAATGTTTGATGTATGGCGAGTTTTTTTATTAATTTTTTTATTCCATATTCGTCTATAACTTTCCCTTCTCAGACTTTCGTGTTTTTCTCTTTTATGACTATGGTATGTCTTTGATTACGATAAATCGTGTTCTAATCTTCTTTAGTATTTGCCCATACTCCACTTCAACTGCAACTTTCCTTCTACAGCAGGCATCTAATAGAAAGCTAATACTATATATTCTCTCTCCTCCCCTCTAATCGCTTAGACTCTTTTAATTTTTGAGTTGGGGAGACATACTGTAGTGGAATTGTATGGTTAGTCCAGTGAAAATAAAAATAGTGGATTGTTTCGAGATTTGTAGAGAGATTTTTGGTTAAAAGCAGTTTACAGATTTTTCACCTTTTTGGGTTTCGCTTCTGCTACCGGTTTATATATTCTCGTCCTATGCCACCGTCATCGGGTTTCGCTTTGATCACTGGTTTTTAAGTTATTATTATTTTTTTTTTGCTCTATTTTTTTTCCTAATCTGTGTTTTTCTTTTGCTTTCTGGGTAATTTTTCAGCGTCCATTGGAAGGCTATTTTTGGGAATACAAAGTGGCCGGTTGGAGCTCAATCGAGGATGAGCTATCATCTAGCCATAAAAAAGTCACAAAGCTCTTAAAACTGATTGTTGGCCATTTGATAGTCAAAATTAGAAATGGAATGGAGAGATAGATTGGCCTTTTTTTTGGCGTTAGAGTCTAAACATTTTTATATTGAGAATTAATAACAAAGAACATAACATCTCTTACAATACAAGAAAAAAGTGAATATGACTTGAGTTTACATATGATATTACTTATTTACCCAAAAGTGTTCTCAAACATAAATAAAAATGAAATTCCTTTAAGAACACAAACCCTTTCAATAAAATGTGCATGGAAGTCTCAAAAGGGGATAGATTGCTTCTCACTAATAAGCTTTTCGTTGATTGTTCAAAGGATTTGGTCTGTGTTGTTAACCAAGCATCAAATGCTTTTTATACTGTTCATAGGTATTATCCTCTAGAAGAACCTTGCCAAGATTATGAGCACCAACCCCTGAGTTATCCTTCCATACATCCCCTGTAATCATTTTTTATTTGTTCATTCGGGGACAGTTTTTGTTTAAATTACTTAGTGTTTGAATGGTCACTCATATTATCTTAGTATATTGTTTACTTTGAATCCATAATTCTTCTATCCACTACCGTAAATCTCGGTTAATCGAATCTATGATTGATTCGATTACTTCAATCCCTAATGCTTCAGTTTATTTTTTTTCCCCCATTCAAATTATCTTCATTCATTAGTAGACTATAATTATCATCTTTTTAATCCATAATCTGGGCAGGGCCGTTTCAAGTTTTTTTTTTATTTTTTATTTTTTTGGAGGGGACCTAAGCAACTTTTAAATTAAATTTTAGTTTAAAATTATAATTAATTTTTTCTCCTTTATCAACTAATAAATGTCACACACATATATATATATATATTATATCTCATACTTAAAATATAAATATCTAAATTTTCAATAATAATTTTTTAATTTCGGGGTTGTTTTTGTTGAGTCACGGTTAGGGTCTCTAAGCGACTGCCTAGAAGGTCTATGCTTAGGCATGCTTCTGAATCTGGGTTGTGGTTGTGGTTCTTCACGGGTAAATTTTCCTTTTTTCTTCAATCATTCAGCAATTTTCCCCTCAAATTTCACACAAGTATGCTATATTATTTATGGCTTTTTTTTTTTTTTTTGGTTTTTCCAAATCCCATAATGATGCAGAGGTCTTTGAAACATAATTTCCTCAATGCATGGAGAAGCCAAAGCTAAAGGCACTCGGAAAAGGCTCTACAAATAAAAGAGAAAATACTTCAAAATCATTGTTGAAGAGGCTAAGCTCTACAGCATTGGGTATTCTTAAAATTTCTTTTCTTTTACATAATATTTGTCAAATGGCTAGACTGATACAAGCTTTAATAATTATTTTTTTATTGGATAATGCATTTAGTAACTTATTGTGACAATTTATTCTAGAGCCTTATATTGATATCGTTGTATAAAAGTTAGATCTTCTTCCCCTTTTCATTTGATTATTCAAATGTATAAATGTGGATTAGGGACATTACTGAGGTTTAATTGATAACAATACTAACAATTGCTCAAAATACCATATTATGATAACAAGAATAATATTTTTCTTAATAATTAAATAAGAAGGGAAAGAAAACTTGATAGTATTATTTCAAGCCAACCGGTTTGTGAAAGATAATTTTTGTGAACGAGTTGACATATAGTATTATTTCAAGTTGAAATAAGTTGAAATTGTGATGCAGAATAATACTACATCATCTTTATGTTTTTATTTTTGTTCATTTTTTTTTAAATTTTGATATGCAAAAAGCCTTTGTAGGTGTTTGCTTTAATAGTGTAATAATAATTCATCAGTACATTCTAATTCAAATTATGTACGTCTGTAGTCGACAAGTTTCTGTTCTACCAATCATTATTTTCCCTGTCACCATGACCTTCCTTTTTCCCATTTTCATATTTTTAATCTAAGAATAGTTATATTGTTGATAACCTTGCAGAAAGGCTGAAGAATCAAGAAAGTGAAAATTCAAAGTTGAATTCTCAAAGGAGGAGCTTCATGGTTGAGTGGAGCTATAGATGTAGAGATTTGTTTTTAATATAAATTAGTATTTTCCAATTTTCAGTAATTTGCAAAATTATCATTGAGTAAGATAAATATGTTGTACTTTTATTTTATCTTTGTCAATTATTGTGTTTTGATGCAATCGTGTCAACTATAAAATTTTCTATTTGAGTTTTGATTATGAAGTCCGCCATAATTTAACTGGCATATTTATTTGATCTACATATTAATGGATGCTCATAATTTTTCTATACAGTTGATGAATTTTGATACAAACTTTTTTGTTTGTAAATTACAATATGTAGATATTTATATTTTTTATTGATAAATTTGATTTAAGTAGAGAGATAATATTTAATTGGCTCTTGATGAATGATTATTGACTCTTGACTAAAAATAAGGTGTATTTTAAGCCTTACTAATAGTGATGTAGAGTGCTAGAAGAATTGTGAAGGTTTTAGCGTTTGTGGTGATAGAAACATATGCATATATTTGATCGTGAAAAGCCAAATGCGTAATCTATATATTATAACTATGAGTTGATTTCATTAAATTTTCTCCTTTAAATATTTAATCATTGGTCCTATTGATTCAATTAATTTATACTTGTATTTTTAGATTTTTTTATAAAGACACAAATGTTGATTTATTATACAACTACCAAATAGATTTATTTTTACTATTTTTTTCTACCCGTGCAATGCACGTTTGGATTAACTAGTTACATATTATTATGCGCAAGTATTGTATGTATATAATCTTTCATTCAAGAAATAGAGCTTTTCGATCTTTCAAAATCAAAATAATAATAAGAATCGGAGACTCCCCAAACCGTAGGATACAATTACATATGGACGTGCTAATATCGTGCTCTATTGTTTGGGGACTATAATAATAACTAGATTTTTTCACTCGTGAGCTGTAGGGGTAGAGTTATAATGTACATTCATATCAAAATTAACACGTGAGTGTAGACATTATCTCAAAATATAAGAATGTATATTATCTTTTAAACGATCTTGAACTTTACGATTACTAAGTCTATTGATCTTATTGATTCAATTAATGTATACGTGTTTTTATATCTATATAGGTGTACAGATTTATATTTAATCATCTAATAATATATTTTAGTAAGTGCACGGGTGGTTTAACGTGTTGGCAATAAATATGAAAAACTTACCACATATTTTACCAAAAAGAAAAATTGGTTCCAAAGTATTGCAGTTCCCATAACTTTATCTAACAAACTTCACCCTACAATTCGCAGAAAACGAATCCATCACTCATCATAATAAATGGCAACATTTATAGCCGTCACGCATAGATTGTTCCCCCAGATTTTTTTAGCAACTTTCAAAGATAATACGACCCCAGTATCCTATTGGTTTCATTAGCAAAGTCTAGGGAATTTGAAAACAACCATTAGATCTACATAAAGTCATTACAAAGTTTCTATCTTTAAAGAGCTTCTGAAACCGAGAATTCACCAATTTTAACAGTTCACTCAAATCTGCCTCTTGATCCAGAGACCATTTCTATCATAAATCCATTGCATCAGGTAGAGTTACTATCCTCACTATAACATTTCCTAAATATTATTTTGGAAAATGATTCCTGAGTTTTTTGAGTCTATAACAATATAGATGCAAATATTTTTGTGTTTCAAAGTAATTCTCCATGCTCAACTGACAAATATGCATCAAATAAGCCATAATACAGAGTTACACAAATAAAAATCTAGCTTCGCATTCTAATTTCAGAAAGACAACCAAAAGGGTAAGCCTAATTTATAAGAAACTACCTAGATTTTGGACATAAACTAACCTCCCAAAAATAATTCAAGGCAACATACTTTTACATCACAACTCTCCAAGCAAACAAAGCAAATGCCCAGAAATTGTACCCTATAGTGTCGGCCATTTTACCTTTTGCAGAATACCCTAGAGACATGCAGGGCCTCATTTTATCAAGATCTACACCACTACCACATTATTTGTGGTCAGCAGTTGCAAATATTAATGAACAAAATTTAGATATACAGTAAACTCTCTTAGAAACTAAACACAGTAAGAGAATGGATGTTAGGAGAAATAAATTAACCAATATGAAAGAAATCTAATAACTTAAAATGACAACATTTTATTTTTGTCGTTATTATCATTCAGCACTTATATGTGAACATAAGTTGCTCCAATGCAAACCTGATAAGTAAATGTGCTTAAATAGTTGACAAACAATATCCCCAGAGAGAAAAATGCATTTAGTCATCTTTGTAAAGAAAAAAAGGGGTTGTATTTTTTTATTATTACATGCCATTTTCTTCCTTTACGTTTTTTACGGTTCTGCTTTAAAAAATTTTGCAATCTCCATGGGGTGCAATTGTCCCCACTGAACCTCACCATTTTTTATAACTGTTCTTTTCGTTCGGTTCATTGTTTTCAAAATGAGTCAATTTAATTTAATATATTATAGTTATCAATCGGGCCCAAGTACTTTACCTTTTTAAAATACTTGTTTGGACGTGTGCATTGTATATCTACATATTAGTGTAGATATAGTTTCCTAGAAGATATTTAATATTGGGTGAAATTTTGAATTTTTTCACCCAATGAGACCAACAAATAGTGACCGAAGAACGGATGAAAAAATCATTTTGGAGGAAAGGAGGGGCAAATTTGACCTCTTTTCTATCCAATTCCCTATCCATTCTTCCATCCAAAATGTACATAATAAATCAAGGAAAACAGGACATTGTGAAAAACTAAATGCAAATTGTATGAAGAAAAAAAAAAAAAGGACAATGGCAAAACCATTTGTAAAAAAAAATAACATAAAAGAGTTTTAGAAATTTGAAAAAAGAAAACTACTCTATCATTATCCTCGAAGGGAAATTTGTCAACCCTTTTCCATACAACAACATAAAAAAGAAGAAAAATGCTAACGTAGAGTTTACAAAAACAACACCAGTCATGCAAAACAAGGATTACATCAGCAGCCCAGTTTCAGCAGCCTGTTTCAGGGAATATCAGCAGTATCATAGAAGCACCATTAGCAAATAATTCCAACTAAAAAAAAAAAAAAAAGAAGCATCATAATCCCATGTCAGGGAACACCGGCAGTATCAGCATAACACAGTAGCAGGCAAGAGAAGATATGCACATTAACGCCATCATAAGAAACCATGCCAACAAACCCACAGGTAGAAAAAAGCAGCGTTACATCCAAATCAAAAGGCCAAAGCATTCAAGGCAGTCTTCCAGTTCAAAAAACACCACGGAATCATCCAACACTATGCAATCAATTAAAGCCAAAAACTGGGAAGCAAACAGGAGAATCCTCGCTCTACCGTGTTTGAGAGAGAAAAATGGACGGCGAAGTTCAGACGACGAATATCAGAGATTTCTTTTCCGAGTTACAGGGAGAAGTGAATCGCGATTTTGACTCAATGGAAATGGATGATGATGTTGCAGAGTTCACCTTCACTGAGACTGAAACTGGAGAAAATATTTAAAGAATTTAAAGACAAACCAATCACTGCGGTTCTTTGTCAAGAGCTTGCTGCTAAATTCAGTTCCTTACCTCATCGATCTGGAAAATCTTCCATAAAACGGGAACAGGTGCAAAGATGGTTCCTAGACAAAGAGAAGAATATTGCTGCTAAACTGACCCCATCTTCTTGTAAAGAAATTGTTGCATATACAAATGCTGCACCGAGGAGGAAAAAAAACCCAAAGTGCCGTTATCGACAATTTCTGCTGATGAAGCAGCTGCGGAGCTTTCAGACTTGATTTTTGAAGCTAACTTTGCAGAAGACTATGCATGGTTTGATGTTGGTTCTTTCCTCAACTACAAAGTCCTCAGTTCTGGGGAAGTGGCAGTTCGAGTGAGATTTATTGGACTCAACAAAGACGAAGATGAATGCGTTAATGTACGTGAGCGCTTTATTCCCTTACAAGTTTCAGAATGTCATAAAGTCAATGTTGGAGATCTGGTGCTCTGCTTTTACGCTCTTTATTGTGATGCATATTTTGTGGATATCCAAAAGAAATTACATGATATTGAAGGCTGTAGGTGTATCTTTGCGGTGCGATATGTCACATATGAGTTTGAGGACAAGGTTGAGCTCAGCAAATTATGTTGCCGACCAACATCATCTTCAGCCTTCAACTCAACTATTGAATCTCAAACTGATGTGATGGTAGATTGAAATGTTGAAAGGTATTTGTGACTTTAGTTTAGCATTTGGTTATCTGAATAGTAATAATCGGATCATGCTATTAAAAAAAAAATTTAAGCCAAAAACTGGACATAATAAATTTTTCCAAAAATTGGACATAATAAAATTTTTCCTTTTTCTTTTTTTTCCCCTTTTCTTTTCTTTTCTTTCGGGGAGATAAATTTGCCAATGACTTGCAAGAATTTCTTCTTTAGGAGCATTTGATGGACATCAATTAGCCATGTTTTTATGTGTTTAATTTGAAAGTGAGGAGTCTATAATAAATTAAATTCATCAAGCTCATTTTCATCTAGTCTAGAAGTACATACACACTTATCCACCAGTGCTATCTGTCACGCTCCCAATTTTAACAATAGCGGAAGCATTTAAATATATATTTCGATTCAAAATCGAGGGCGAGACCTTACAAATACAATTCAAAGGTATTATTATGCTTTCGTTGCGCACTCTGGTAATCAAGCGCATTGTGGGCTACTCACAACGAAACCTCAGTCACACACCGAAATCTCGATCACATACATGTATCTTCTCCACATTTGAGACGATTCGGCCACAAAGCTCTTAATCCAACACATACAAGATTGTAGAAAATGGGAGGTGAGTATAAAGTACTCAGTGAATAGCAATATGTATTGGCTCATGTAAAACAATGCAAGAAAGATCATCAAATAACAAAGATACAAAGGCACAAAACTCGGACACATCACTAGTTTAGCCCTTACCCGTAAGCCATACAATACAAATATACAAATGACCAAGACTACACAGTAAGGTCATAGTACCACAAAGCAATACAAATACAATTCAGAACGGGTAAATAGCGCCAATAGCGAGACCCAAGAGCAAGGAACAATCATTTATCCAAAGCAATGTGTACCGTCAATCATCAAAGGCCAAATATAATTAAAACAAGACACAAGTTTCAAAAGAGAGAGATCAAGATACAAAGAGAAGAAGAGAGTCAAGGGATAGAAAAGGATAGAGTCAAAGACATGCGTTACTCACAAAAAAAACATGAGTTTTGTATAAAGAAAAGGAAGAACCAAGACATGTGTTAAAATAATTTAAACATACTTATCAAGAGAGGGAGAGGGCCAAGACATGTGTTACTCACTTCAAAGATTGCTTGAATAATTCCAAGTGGAAAGTGTCATTAAAGCCTTGATATTCCTCAATTAAAGATATTTTTCAAATTATAATCCTTTTATATATGTAAGGAGGCATTTTAGTGGGTTTTAATGGTTGTTTTTCACTATGGCCAAGGTTGGACGAATTTTGGAAAGTTTGAGAGGCAAATGAAGGTTGGTTGGGTGTTTGAAGGTCTAAGGACCCAAGTCGCCTATTTATAATAGTCAGGATTAAGTTGTTTTTAATAAATTTTGAGTTCCGTCAATCAAATCGTGACATGTGGTGCAATATGGCGCCGTACATTTGGTGTCAAATTACTCGAAAAGTCCTTATACTTTGTGTCGTCTTATAATTAAGTCACTATACTTTGGTTTATGTCGATTAGGAACCAAATTCTTTCTTTAGCGTCAATTGAGTAATAATCTTTTAACTTTAAGATACAATTGAAGCAATTATCCCGTTGTCATCAAAATAATAGCCACCTAACTTAGTTGAGGATAAAATTTTTTGGAATGTTACACTATCTATCTATTTATAGTGTAAGAATATTAGGATTACTTCCTAACGAATCAATCAATATCTAAGTCACGTCCCTCATTGAAGGCATTGTCTAGAAGCTCAGCAAAATAGCCTAGCGATTGCATCAAAGCAAATGCCCCTAGAAATTACATCACCCTTTGTTTGACTATGTTTGTTAAGAATGACACTTTTCCCCAAACTGATTTAAAAAAATAAAATAAAATAAAGAAAGAAATAAAGAAAAAGAAAAAAAAAAGGAAAAGACTTCATCAATGGCAAGGGTTAACCCATTTACATTAGTTTTAGGTCCCAAATAATTTCAACCTCAAGCTATTTTGGGTCTCTTTATGCATATTCCTTGAACAACCCATTTAATAAGATTATGTTATTCATTATGCCATAAACAAAACAGAATCAATTCAACAATAGTTTTTTTCACCTACCCCATAAGGGAAGATTAAAGTCTCCCCACATCCTACATGGCATGCCACATGAACGTGCCATTTATTAATTCACCAACTATTAAAAAAAAAAAAAAAAAAAGAAGGGGAAAGGAAAAGAAACCCCCACCCCCATCCACCTTTCTCCCCAAACAACCTCATCCGGGGACAATGGCCGCTATAGACTCTGCAATGCAGCTGGAAGTTGCAAAAAATAAAAAAGGAGATTCTCTCCCCATTTCCCCAACTACTGGAAGTTGCAGCAGAAGAAAAAATGGGGGGTTCTCCCCCCTCCCATTTCTACAGCCAAATCAAGGTGAGAACCCCTCATTTTTTTTGTGCAACTTTCGGCGGCATTCATTGCCGTAGGAAGTTGCAGAGTCTCCTACGGCCATTGCAGCTGAAGGGGGTTGTTTGGGTTGAGGGTTGGGTGGGTGTTGGTTTCTTTTCTTCCCACCATATAGAATGGAAGGAGACTTTAACCTACCCCTATGGGGGTAGGTGAAAAAAACTAAATTCAACAATGTCATTACCAATTTAGAAATATAATTTCCTACTGTCACGACCAATTTTTCATTTCAAGTAGCAGCCAAAGTATCAGAAATATGATAAAATCTATAGATCCAAGTTCAAACAAATGGATAGAATTGCACATGTCGAGGAAATTCAAGTTCAGCAGGGTATCAAGTTGAATTGTTCAGAATGCACTTACAATCAAGTTGAATTGTTCAGAATGCACTTACAAACTCCCTCAAAGCCGATCTCTTAAAATATCCTCAAGCCTTCTCCAAGTTGGGGAAGATCTACAATGGAGAGGGAAAAAGTGCATTTAGAAACTAATGATGACCAAAGATTAGAAATGGATCATATAAGGTCAAGAGTTTCAAGTGCCTTATATAGATTTAAAAAGCAATAGGAAAAATTCTAATAAATCCATTTCATTAGTATCATAGAATGATGTAAGTTATTCATATAATTTCCATCTCATTAAACGTTGTAAGATTCAAGAGGTGTTTCACTTTTTAATAAAACGGGTATTTTAAACATGATTTGCATGTTGTATGACAACATATAATGTAATAGATAAAACTTAGAACGATAAAATAATTAGGTTTGGATTTCTATAATTGTTGATAGTATTTAAATATTTACTTCTTCAATAAAAAAATTATAATCATTTTTGATTTCTTAAAACGTATTGTTTAAACAAATTTCTTATAAAATACTAATTTAAAAAGTTAACAATATGGTAGCTTTGTATTTAATATTGTGGTTTTAATCTTGAAATTGAACTAAAATTAACCACAATAAAAACTAAAGACTAATCTTGAAATTGAATTTAAATAATACACTAATTGGAAATAAGGAATAATGTGGGATTAGAAGTACAAATAGAATTTGAAATTAAAAAAAAAAAATCAAAAGCGAGTTACAATTTATTTACTACTATGAAATAATAGTTGAAATTGAAATCAACCACAATAAATACAACACTAAAGATTAATACAATATTATAAATACAAATTGTTTCAAAGAAAGTTTCACAATATATTAGTTTCTTCATAATAATTGATTAATAAGAATATAATAAATAAAGTGTAATATTTTAGTTTCATAATATTTTAATATATTGAGATTAATCAATAGAGGGCAATAAATGGGATGTAATAAGAAAGAAATGGCAAATTCGGAATTAAAAGAAAATGGTAGCGGTAAATGTAGAATCCAAATGTTTTATAAAAATTTCACCTTTTATATATTAGTGATTTATGACCCATTAAATATCTACCTTAAAATAACAAACTTTACAATTGCATTTGTAGATATATTCATGATGGAATGAGTTGGAGTTTAATCTTGTCTGGCTAGAATCTCTAAACCAGAACATAGAAACATATATAGCTTGACTGGGGATTCAAAAGGCAAACAAATAGAAAGTACTTTAAATTGGGTGTGATATATAGATCGGATTATAGGCCACTTAGACAAAAGAATTCTCTAACTTCAATATAATATCATAAAATGGCATAGTAAAGAAGACATAAATTGGGGGAGAAATAGCAGAAAATATTGAGGTGTAAAAAGAGAAGTAAATACCTGATGATGATAAAGCTTTGCAGCTGAGAATGTTTTCAAAGTGCAGTAACTCCAAGCTGGTGTGAGATAGGGATGCAAAACCCCTTCAACATTTTGAGATAATGAGCAAGAGTTTTTTCTATTAAATTAAATTGACAGATGTAAAAACCCCTTCTAATTTTTCCAAATCTTAGCGGCCAAATTTCCTCACTATCAAAAGAAAACAAAAACCCTATGATACCCAAGATTTTACTAAGAAATTCAAAATTTCTGGCTTGAAAAATTTACCTTCATCTTCATATTCCCTCTCTGACCCGAGACTTCTCAATGGGCTTTCACAAACCAACTGTTCTCTTTTTGTAGATTGCGCCAAATCCCCCATCGCTACTAGGATTTAAGTGCAAAATTACCGAGAACCCTAGAGAAATAGAAATGTCAGAGAAGCTGAAAATGGCAAAAGGAAAGGGACGATCCAAGCTGAGACAGCATTGACTTGTGGAAAAATTGGCCTTTGGGAAGTGGGAGAAATATAGCGGAAGAACTATAACACTCCAGAGAAGTACGATGACTAAAAAAGTTTTGCAACTCGAGGAATGGGGAAGTATGTGGCGGAATTGTTTACACGTTACAAAATTAAAAAAATAATCAGAAACGAAAAAGAAAATACTACGCATACAGGGGAAGCTTGCTTTAGGCCGGAAAACGGGAAGTGGGCCGCTGCGGCTCAGCTGCTTTAAGAAATATTATAAATTATAGATTATAGATATAGGGGATGTTTGATTCAATTTATGGTAGTTGATTTATAAAGAGAAATTATAAAGAGGTGAAATGAGTGATGTAGATTTAATAGAAGTTTGAAATTTGTGGTTATAAATGAGTAGTTGTCAAATCAATAGTCAAATCAGTGGATAATGAGATTATAATGTGTTTTGTTAAAGAGTATCAAACAAGGGCATAGAATGGAAATGTAATATGCAATTGTGTAACTTTAATTTCGTTGTCTTAATTTCTTAACTATTTTTCCTTTTAGAAACATACTTCTCGACGTTTAAGACCCTTCCAATCTCTCCCATGTTTAGTTCAGACAACTAGAAGACCATGTAGCCTATTACTTTCATTAAAACTTCACAACAGCCAACATTAGTAGTAACTCCTGGCATCTATGCATGTCAAAGAACCCCTTGGAATTGATTTATTTTTGTTTTGTTTTTTTTTTTTTTTTTTTTTTTTGGGTTGAAATTCATCCGTCATATCACGCAATAGTGAACCGTTCTCATCATCAAATGACAGCCAATTCTGCGGAATCGTCTAATTTCTTTTGTAACTTGTGGTAGGGTTGAGCCTCATGGTCACGTTTCCAAATATTATAGGTCATATTTACTTTTCAATAATTTTGGTAGACATTAATTTCTGCATCCTCAAAATTGAGTACTTTATTAATTATGAAGTACAACTCTAGTTTGCATGCGGTATAATTGAAAAGCATTCAACCACACATGAAAAGGATGAATTAAAAATTTAATCACTAATTAATATAGTACTAAAATTACTGGAGCACATTGATGTTGCATTTCGTTGGAAAAATTATAGCAAGCTTAAATTTAGTTGAACACAGTGAGTTAATTAATTTCAATATGTACAAATATATGTATGCAGATCGAAACTGGCATTAGCTAGAGGGGGCCATCATTGGCAGGGCCCCACACAAATTGGGGAAAAAAATTTTAGCTTGTTAAAAAAAAAAAATTATATATGTAAGGTAATTAAGATGTGTATACTATATGTTTCACTCTTTCGACACATCCCTTCAATAACGCCTGACTCTGCCATTGGATCGAATCCACGTTTTTTCATATGAGAATCTCGTAGTGGAGCCATGTTCAATTCTTCACCAAGAATAATTTACCTAGGAAAAAAAGGGAACATATTTTGCTGGCCATTTTGTTCAACACCCTTCTCTTTACCATAAAATTCTCTTCTTCCCCTGCCACATGTTCTCCGCTTGGAGGCAATGAATCCATTACACATTCAAATTGGATTTATCATGTTACCCCGTTACGGCGGTGGCTGTGGATGGTAAACGGTGTCATTACAAGAAAAAATGATGATACCGATGACAAAATTCCGACGAACGTCAATCTGTCGATAATTACCGACGGTGGATACAAATCCGTCGGCAATTTTCGCCGGGATTTTTGCCCGTTGGAAATTGTGGACGGCAGACCTTTTCCGTCGGTAAAAACTGACGGAACACCTCTGCTGTCGGTAGTTCCAGACGGCCACACTAATTGTCGGTATTTTCTGACGGCAATCAACAGCCGCAACCAACAGCCGTCTCTAAGTACCGACAATAACCTACAGCCGTCGGTAAGTACTGACGGTATCATTTGACCATCGGGAATTACTAATGGATTTTACATGCCGTTGGCTATTTTCGACCAGTTTTCCATGCCGTTGGCAATCTCTGACCGGTTTTTAGGCCGTCAGAAATATTCAACATTTTTTCAATAATTTCTAAGAATTAATAAATAATGTAGTGAAATATGCATATGTTTTAATTTATGAAATTTAATAGTTTGTAATTTGTTCTTCAAAATTTTTTATACAATTTTTCTTGTTAAAATTACTATATGAATGTGATTTATATAAATTTTACATTGATATATAAAATTGTATACATCAAAATTATTCATCAAAACATGTTATCTAAATTTTTCTACTCTTAATGATTAAGTAGTGAAATAAGTCTGTAATGATACAAAAAGTTTTACTTGGTTACTTAAATAAAAACAATATATAAAATAAAATCTTTTGTGATCTATGCAAATATTTGGTTCTTCATTATTTTTAAAACTAGACTCTCATCATTGCATTACACGGAAGATCCATTTCAGATTATACAAAGTTCAACTTATAATATATTTTTTAAGAAATTCACAGTAAGAAATCTATATATATATATATATATTAAATGACAATTTATCTGACGTAATTGTAATTTTATCTTGCGTAATTAGAACATTTTTCTCGCTTAAAGCTCTATCTGACACAATTGTTTATAATGCCATATTACACCAGCTATTACTTTTAACTAAAAAAAACTATTACAAATGTAATAGTAAATGATTGAATTCGTGATCTGCATATTAAGAGTAACATACTTTTAAACAATTATATCAATTCTTTCGTTTGTTAATAATTTTTATTTATATATTACTATTTTCGCGTGTTTTCATTCAAAGAAAATATTAAATTGTTAATAATTGTTTGTCTGCAGCGTATCTAAATTTATAAACACACGAAATTAGATTTATGCAAGAAATAAAGAATTAATTTAATTAACGTTATAATTTCATACAAAAAATAGAATTGACAATTAAAAGGCATTCCCAGATGCGGTTGGATTTCTAAATAAACATGAACATGAATATTTTTCTTTCTCTGTTATTTGAATATTAATTAACTTTCTCTAGTATTGATTAGCCCAATTGAGAAGAACATTATTTTGTATTGCTATCTTCAAGTTTATCTTCTTGAGATTAAAAAATTCCTACAAAAATCATGCTTTATTTTTGGCCTATAGTTACGAAATAAATAAATTATAGTATGTAAAATATTTATCTCTTTAAAGAAAAAAGTCATAATTATTAACATTTATGGCGGAAAATATTGAGAAAAAAATTACAATTATAATTTTTAATTAATCTAAACTAACAATATACATGTTTAATTAATTAAATATTCAATTTAATTAAGGCAATTTATTAAAAAAATAAAAGTTCTTAAATGAAATTTATTAGAATATGGGCTATCAAGTAAGTTCCTCATCCATATTTATTTCTATTGTGCTATTATTAGTTGGCGAATACGAGTGATCAATTATGTTTCTTATCTATATTAATTAATTTTCATTGTTTTATGAATTATAAACTACAAAATATTTTAATGATATCGACACTTATTCATTATTGCATAATCAAATTTATATATAGTTTAAACAATTACATGATAATAAATATGTGTTAGTTATTAAATTAAATAGTGAATATTATTTCAAAAAATTGGATGGATCAAGTAAAAGAGAATATAAAAATGGAAAAAATGAAGAATACTACACGAGTTACCGCTATATGAAATAAAATGTCGAGAAAGACCTTATTAATATATTTTTAACTGGAAAACTACGGTACAAAGATACCGCAGGCTAATTTACTTATAGAGATATATATATACTATTTTTTAAGGATTATATCTGTTATTTGCTAGACTAAAATAACAACGTGATATTATATATATGTGAGTATTTGTATAAAATAAAATAAAGTATCACCCTATTAAAAATGTATGTGAGGAAATGAGATATTATTCAGTTAAAATGGTAAGTCGGGAAGGTACTTTTTTATGAGTATGAAATTTTTTATGTGAACAGGTATCGAGTGAATACGAGTATATATATACGCATACGTATTACTAGACTGTTAACTAATAATATTAAATAATTTCGATGACATAAGCGTAAAATATAATAAAACATTAATCAAGTACATAAACGGACAACTATTAATATATTATTAATAAAATATTAATTTAACGAGTCAAATACTAACTCAAACTGTATATTTACTATTTTTATTATGTAAATCCAATAGCATGTATTTGTTCTTTATTATTGAATTTTTCTAGAATTAGTCTTCCTATGCAACGCATAAATTAAATGATGGACTCATAGTTATTATAATTGATTGTGATTCGAGCATTTATTTGCTAATTATTACAACTTTATATAGTTTGGATCACTGAACTTGAATAACACGTTTTGAGGGACCAAAATTATGAATTCAGTTATGCAATCAAATTTATGCTCAATACTCAAACAATTGACTACAAATATCTAGTGATAATTTGTGATTCGCATATCAATTCGTAATTCTAGACAATGCAACTGTATATTATACTTTATTTATGACATTCTTTTTAAAAAAACAAACTTACACGTTAATTTTGATATAAATATACACTATAACTCTAATGATTGTCATTATAAAATAATGTTATTATTTTCAATGATTATATTTGTTATTTGCTAGATTAAAATAACAATGTGATATTATAAGTACTTGCACAAAATAAAATAAAGCATCACCTAAGTAAATAAGTATGTTGAGAAATAAGGTATTATCCGATTAAAAGGGGTATGTCGAATGTACTTTCTTATATGAATATGAAAATTTTTATTTGAACGAGTATCGAACGAATAAGGGTATGTACATTACATGCCCGATACATATTATTAGACAGTTAACTAATAATATTAAATAAATTAAATGGTTTAAAAATAAAATATAATAAAATATTAATCGAGTACATAAAAACGTAACTATTAATATGTTATTAATAAAATATTAATTTAACGCTTCAAGTAATAAATCTAAAATGTATATTTACTGATTTTGTTTTGTAAATCTGATGGCACGTATATGTGCAATGCATTGGTGATACTTCTTTCGGTTCCACCATTGGCAATGACATTGGTGTTGTATGATATTTTAGGTATCTTGGTATTCCGTCTTTTAAGAGACTTCGTTTGTTGTATTTAGTGATAGTTATACTTTATTTTCATTTTTAGCTTTTCATCTATAGTAGGTACGGGTACAATATATAATATGATATTATTTACTTTTACAATATTACAATGCAATCATGCATAAATACAAACATGAATAAAATGGAGTGTGCCATGTGATTTTTTTTGGGTTTTTTCGTATGAGCTCAATCGAATTAACTATATTATCTTTTATTATTCTTGCTTGCTGTCTTTACAACCCGAATTCTGCTATCAAAATTTATTGTCAAGGTAAATTCTATAAATCTCTATTATTTTATCAATTATCTAAGATTTTTTTTCCGTTGTCATTAAGAAAAAAAGAAATATAAATTATGACAACATTAATTATATCGAATGTCACTGAATTTTTACCTTACTTACAAATAAATAAATGATATTTAGCTGTCAATATAATTAGATAAAGTACTTTAATTTAATAGGAGTTAGGTCTCTCTACTTTAATTATTAATAATTATATTTCCAAAGTTATACGTAATTACAAGAAGATCACTTTGTTAAGGCATTATTACCTTATCATCATCAAATTATAGTCTCAAATAATAAGAAAATAATTATTCTGAATGGCACATTTTACTGAAAAGAAAAAGTAGAAAATTAATTTTAGGTTTACAAAGCATTTAATGTCTATCTTGACATATAATTTTAAATAAATTTTAACCGATTACCATGCATCGCAGAGATGGTCATGTTATCATTTCATCATATTCTAAGAGCTTCTATTGAAAATCTTTACAAATTCAAATTCTTGAATGCTAGATACTCTAGAATTTTCAACCATAAGTCGAAGTTAAAGATCAGTATTGTTGATATATTGTTAGGAAATTTTTATCATTCGACTATATTGTGTTGTGGCACGTGCCTTATAATCTCAAGACATGGAAATCGCATCATTTAGACAAAAATTCTATCCGGATCAGATGCAAGTGACAAATTTTTTTATTGTAAGAAAAATTCTGATACTATTTTATCTAAGACTTCCTTTTACAATACAAACTATATTTGTAAATGTCATAGTTTTTATATTCTATTATAGACGTCATAGTTTTTATCTTCGAAAGAAATGAATTTTCGTTTTAAAAAAAAAAAAATTCTTTTATGACATCAAGGAAAAAAAAGAGGAGAGAAGGAGAATTGTTCCCCACCCCACCCCCCCGGCGGGGGGGGGGGTTCCTTCATTCAGGCACAAGTAACATTTCTTCACCAAATCTAGAAAAGCAACGACAAAATGGGCAAGAATCATGTACATAACCAGACAACACAACGAAATTTTTAGTTTACAAACTACCTTTTGCCTTAACCTTTATATACATTATTTACTCAGCCTCAGGTATGTACATGTTATTTACAATCTCCCTTTCACATGCTCGCTTGTTCATTTCTATATCAAAGAAAGCGGAGC
>CAVNYN010240228.1:0-17874 GCA_963692815.1 Nyctanthes arbor-tristis | reverse complement strand
CAATAGAAGAGTAGATTTCTCTCAAAGTAGCTCAACTCACAAGCTTAAGGTAGACTCTAAATTTATAAAATGTTTTCTTAAAGTATTGCGCATTATTAATTAATTTATGTGATAAATGTTATGTGAAAATATGTGATTACAAGAAAGTTTGCATATTATTATATGCTTAAGGAAGAATGCATATATGCTTAAGATCTCTTTATGATGCGCGTATCTGCTTTAATGCATAAGAATGAGAATATTTATTCTCAAAGACAAGACAAGATCCTTTCAAAGGAAGAAAGAAAGAAAGGATTATTTGCATGTTTACATGTTATGTTTATTGTGTGAATTGATTAATATGCGCTAGAGTCTACTGAGTATATTTTTATACTCATTCTTTCAAACTAACACTTTCAAGTTTTGGAGCCGGTGGCGGGACGACGGACGGCAGCTACTAGAACCATAACTTGAAGCTTATATGTTTTTCTAAGATTTCAGACTATTCCTTCATTTAACTGTTGAGACTCTACTTGTTTTCGGACAAGATTCTCTGCTATTCGTTAATAAGATTTTCCGCATTTATTTATTCTGTTATAAGTTCCGCATTTTAAGTAAATTTTAAAGATCAGTTAACGACCCAAGTTTCTGAAATTTGGGGTGTTACACGTACCTCAACCAGGTCCCAGAAAGCTGAGGTTGCCAGAACCCCCGTGACCAAGCGAGCATTGGTAGAGGAGGAGAAGCCCAACACCTGTTTACGTTGTAGTTATGCATTGAGCTTGCCTCCGATGACCGCTCAAGGTCAACTGTCAGTTCTTCAGCAAACCCGCGAGCTGAGTTGAGGAAATGACTAAACGACCTTGTACAGAAACAATCCCGAGGAAAGGGAGCTAAAGACCTATGGAGGAGGCCGTCTACTTTTAACCCTACTATTCGTGAGGCCGTCATGCTATAGAAAATGAAGCTCCTTCAGATAGGGACTTACTTCAATGAAATGGGCCCAATCACTCCACTTCACCGATATGTGTCTTGGATGGAGCTCCAGAGCGCGACGGGAACTATCATGTGTGAGGTCTTTGTGCTTATTTTGGAAGAGAACGCACAGACATGGCAATTTGGCCCAAAGATCCATTCATAGCTAGGAGGAGCTCTCGGCTAAGTTCGCATCCCAGTTTATGGATGTTGATATCAGACTCAGCCTTCGACTCAACAAATAAGATTTTTATTCGAGGGCAATTTGTGTTTGGATTGGCTTATGTAGTTAATGTCTAAATGTAAGAAATGTTTGTAATAAATGGAAGAGAGTAAATGTGCCAAAGATAAGAAGAATAAGATTTTTTATAGGATCCCTCCAGATTTGGGACCCCAAATATGCATACAATTGATTTCTAGATAAAGCTCGTTGTTTTCTATTCCGTGATAGTGGCCAGGGCTTCGGCTTTAACCCATTTTGCGAAGTAGTTGACCGCAAAGATAGCAAACTGAGTTCCCTTTTTGGCGAAAGGCCATGGCCCTATGACTGAGGCTAGCTCTTCTGGCAGGCTCCTGATGAGGGTGTGAACCTTTGGCATTTATCGCAGGCTTTGGTGAAGTCAATTGCATCTTTCTTGACTCTAGGCCAAAAATATCCTTGCCTTACTATTTTGTGTGCGAGGGCTTGCCTGAGTGGTTGCCGCAAACCCCAGAATGTACTTTTCCAGTACGACTCATGCTTCCATAGGTGTAAGGTATCTTAGCAGTGGTCCGCCGAAGCTTCTTTTGTATAGCTTTACATCAATGAACAGGAATCTGGCAACCTGGTGTCTGAGCTTCTTGGCCTCCACGCCAGAAGGCTGGTCTTTCCTTTAGGAACTAGATGATAGGGTCTATCTGGTTACTTGTCTAGTTTATCTCTGCTGTTGTCACTCCCGCTTTGTTGATTGACGAGGTTGTTAGCTCACCAATCGGGATGCTTTAGAGCTCGCTTGCTCCCTTGCTGGTCGCCAACCTTGCTAAAGCATTGGCGTGGCTATTTTCAACTTGATTGATTCACTTGATTTTGAAATGATCTAGACCCCCCAGTTCTTCGAACAGCCTGTTCTGGTATTGGGAGAGTTTTTCCCGTCGTACCTCGTAAACTCCACTTGTTTGTTTACAACAAGTTGGGAGTCACTCTTGATGATCAATCTTTTAATGCCCATAGATTTTGCCATGCTAACCCCTACCAAAACTGCTTTGAATTCTGCCTCGTTATTAGTTACGGCAAAACCAAATATGATAGCTTAGTAGTAATAATTCCCTGTGTGGCTGATCAGAACAATTCCAGCTCTAGAGGCATGGCTTGTAGAGGATCTATCGGCATATAGTTCCCAAGCTATCCATGCTGCCAGGGCTGGACTCAGCAGGCGTACGTTCAGCTATAAAGTCAGCCAGGGCTTGGCCTTTGATGGCCTTTTTTGGCTTGTAGTTAATGTCGTATTGACTGAGTTCAATAGACATTTGACCAAGTAACCTGAGAGGTTGGGTTTTTGAAGGACTTGTCTCAAGAGGGAGCTTTTTAAGACATTGATTGTGTGCTCAAGGAAATAGGGCCAGAGTTTCTTCGAGGCAATCATGAGGGCGTACGCGAGCTTTTCCATAGGCGGATATCTGAGCTTTGCGTTGCGTAAAGCGTGGCTCACATAGTATACTGGGAGCTGGGCTGTTCTTTCCGTGCTGACCAAGACCGCATTGATCGAAGACTCTGAAATGGCCAAACATAGGGACAGCGTCTCCCTTATCAGCGGTTTAGAAATAGGAGAGGAGAAGAAAGGTGTTCTTTCAGCTTTGTGAAAACAATCTGACACTCCTATGTCTATGCGTATTCCTTCCATCTATTAATGGGCCCAAAGAAGGGCTTGGATTTGTCCATTGATCACGACATAAAGGGATTTAGTATGGCAATTTGCCCTGTCAGGCGCTGAACTTTTTTTACTAACTTCAGAGGCTCCATATCAAGGATTGCCTTGACCTTCTCCAGGTTTGCTTCGATTCCCTTCTAGTTAACTATGTATCCTAAGAATTTGCCTAACGCTAATCTGAAAGAGCATTTCTTTGGATTGAGCTTTATCTTGTAGCTTCTTAGGACTTGGAACATTTTGGAAAGGTCCTCCATATGCTGCTCAGCTCAAAGGCTTTTGATGAGCATGTTGTCGATATATACTTCCATGGTTTTTCCAAGCTAACTCTAGAACGTGGGGTTTTCCAGTCGCTGATAAGCTGCCCTGACATTTTTTTTACTCTGAACGACATCATCATGTAACAATAGAGTCCTCTGTCTGTTACAAACGAAGTGCGTTCATCATCCCCTAGTTGTATGGGGATTTGATGATAACCCGAATAAACATCCATGAAACTTAATAGCTCGTCCAGCAGTGGCGTTAGCCATCTGGTCGATTTTGGGTAGGGAAAAGCTGTCTTTGGGACAAGCTTTGTTTAAATCTGTGAAGTGGATGAAAATTCTCCAAGCGCCGTTACTCTTTAGATCGGAAGACGGGATTGGCTACCCATTGAGAATATAGCGCTTCTCTTATAAATTTATTTCCGAGTAGTTTGTCCACCTCCTTGGCCAAGGCCTTATATCTTTCACCGTTGAGGGGTCATCTTTTCTAGTTTACAGGTTTGGCCATAGGGTCAACATTGAGTTTATGGCAGGCGTGTTTCTAGTTGATGCCCTCCATGTCCTCGTAGACCCATGCAAAGACGTCTAGGTTCTGTTTCAGGAA
This sequence comes from Nyctanthes arbor-tristis, assembly GCA_963692815.1. NCBI lineage: Eukaryota > Viridiplantae > Streptophyta > Magnoliopsida > Lamiales > Oleaceae > Nyctanthes > Nyctanthes arbor-tristis. The sequence continues at coordinate 14,149 of CAVNYN010240228.1, read as the reverse complement.
TTGGACAAGTAGGGTTCTCATCTGCTCCTTCAGCCTTGTCTAAATCCTGAGTTTACTTTCGGCCTATCGTCAGTTAGTCTTATGGTCTTGAGCTCATTACCTAGGCAAGCTTGTGCCCCAGAATTATCGACTCTTGGATCCAGGGTATAAACTTCTAATGAATGTTTTGTGTAAGTGACATATTCCAGGTTGAACTCTAGCGACGCAGGTTGGTCGCCTCATATGGTTACAATTCCTTAGGTGGTAGGGAACTCCATGACATAACAGAATACCGAGGTTGTGGCTTTAAGCTCGTACAAGAGGGGTCGCCTGAGTGTGGCATTGCAACTTGAAGGTGGGTCAACAATAAGGAAGTCTGCCAAAGTTTTCCCTTTACGGGGACTGTCCCCTAATTCGACAGGGAGCGTGGCCTAACCCTTGGCCTTTATGTGGTCTCTGGTGAAGCCTTGAAGCCTGACTTTGTAAGGCCATATATCTCCAGGATCCATCTTCATCTGTTGGAAAGCCTCCCAATAGATAATGTTCGCAGTATTGCCGTTATCGTCTAGGGTCCTCTGAATTTCGACCTCTGACACCGTCATGGTAATGACCAGGGCGCTCATATAGGGGCTTGGTTGGTTGCTGACAGCCTAGCAGCAAGGGGAGAAAGAACTCACTTGAGAGGAATGGAAATGTTTATCGGGTAAGTAATAAGAGATCTGGGCTTTACACATGAGGCCTCGCATCTGTCTCCTAGAACAGTCCACAACAAGGTCTCTAATGCTGGGCATGTCGATCTTGGTCAGAGCTCAGTTCTTAGGAGGTCAGGTTTCAAGGTCTGCTAGGGGACGAGCTTGTCGTTCTAACCCATGGTGATCTGCTATGAAGTCACCCAAGTATCCCTGTCCAATCAACCATTCGATCTCTTGCCTTAGGTGCCTATAGTCATTTGTGCTGTGCCCCATGGCCCTGTGGTACCAATGGTAGTTGGACCGGTTTGCATTTTTCACCCTCCTAATGGGTTTTGCCTCAAGGAAAATCGGGTCTCCCCTTAGAAGTTCAAACATATATGCTGCGGAAACGTTAAGGACGGTAATCGGCTCAGGAATGATGGAAGGTTTCTTATCCTTCCTCTGGCTGGAAACTTCTTTTACCCAAACTGTTTTTTGTTTGCAGTCGTTAAGCTGTTTTCTCTATTGACCCAGCTCTTAGGTCTGTTGAGAGGCTAGTTGGAGATCTCAAAGAATTTTTGGGGCGAACTTGTAGCGACCGGAAATTTTATAAATAAAATTTAAGTTCTTACAAAGTTTACTAAGTTAGTCACATCGCTACCATCTTTCCGTTTATTAGTTGTTATTGTATGATATTGGTCACAGACGTAATTAATGTCTTACGCTCATCTAGCTTCGAATAAATTGATTTTAAAATCTAAAAGCGAAAATCCAGGTTTTGTTAATTCATTCGTCAGTCGAGCATCTTCAACACAAATCCATGTTTTAAATTGATATATGCAAATTCAAGTATCAAAGTAATTTCGGCCCAGTTAGCATGAGATGGTTGATCCAGTTTGTCTAGCCGTTTGAGCCAAGTCAAATGTTCTTAAACAATTTTAAGCTTCGCCAAACAGCCTGCATTTCTTTCCCCAACTGCCCACGTCCTGGTGAGGCAGTGTGCCTCATAGAGTTATGCACAGTTTTACATTACTTCCCCATCATTCTCACGGTTCCATTTGATTCTCACAAAGCTTGAAATTCCTCAGCGAACTCCAATTCTCTGAAAACAAGGATCTTTCCAACAATGCTTAACATTTTGCAAACTAAAGGATTTCTTGGTGTTTTCCCTACTTGACTCTTCAATTTATCTGTAAGTCCCATTTCTTGCTCTTTCTTTATCCTTGCAGAGGAAATTTTATAAATGTAATTTATGTCATTCTACTGGCTGGACAAATGGGATTCACATGCACACATTTTAGCAAGATTAATTACACATGCACATAGAAGCCAACAACCTTTGAAAAAGGGGTTCCAAAGCACTGAACTTTGGGTTTTATCCAAACGTTCAAACATTCGATTTCTGCAGACCATTCAAACGCAACAATCTTTTTTCAATGGCATTCATACACACACAATTCAAAACAACTCAACACCATTACAACCGTTCACACACCATCAGCCATTAACCACGTCGGGCTTATAAAAAAATAGAAACAGAGACACCGGGCAGCCGGCGCTGCCGCACTGTCGTCGTCGGTCGCCAGCCACCACCGCTACCCTAGCCAAACGCTCCACAAACAGAAAATTTGAAACTATAGGACTCACCCGAATCAGGTGACCACAAACCCTTTGAACCCATGCCACTCTCGACCTCTCTGTTCCTCTGTCTCGCTTGAACCTGTGCTCTTCCGATCTCTTCAACCGAACCCAGAAACACCCATCGAACCTCCATCGCGCCTCTATCCTTCGAAGTTAGACTCCAATCGACCTCTCTATGCTCAATTGAAAACCTCTGCCTTGCTCGAATTCGCGAACCCCGCTCCATCACCCAAACCTCACTCCGTTGCCCGAACCTCCTCTGCCAAACCACAAACTTGGCTCAAGAGATCCCTTCTCATTTGAACACATCAACTTCATCGCTGCCCTACCTCAACTTGCCATACCCCCATTGATTGAATGTCAAGCACCAGCCTCACCCTCCCTCTCGTTTCTCTGCAATTTCCCTGAATTGGAAAATTTGAGATGTTAATTGAACCTAGGTTTCCTCTTTAGCCCCTGTATTTTGATGTTGATTCATTTAGCTCCTCACAGTTTGTATTATATAAAAATCAGTCCTACAAGATTCATTTACGTCTCAAAATTTTATAGAGTTCTGCTTCAGTCCCTATGGTTTTGTTGATGTTTAGGTTGATCTAAAAGTTCTAATTTTAATAGTTTGATCCTTAAACTTCTAAATTTGGTGGATCTAAGTTCTCAACTCCCAAATAATCCTTAATTGAAATAAGAATTTCTCTTATTAATGGAAGCCATTTTATTTAAAATGTAAAATTTAGCAAATCCTCAAACAAACACGTCAGTTTTTTACTTGGAATTTATTCTACTTGGCTAGACAAGACAAATTGATTTCTTGAAGTTATTTGCTGTAAAGTTCAAACCCAACTGCGAAATTAAGGTAGTCTCTATTTTCCAAAGTTAAATGTTTTATTTTTCAATTGATGCGCACTTAATGAAATTTTAGAATTGCAAATTATGACATATGATTTGGATTGTATGTGATTCAGTTTTAATGCCAACATGTTATACCCGGGATAGTACGTTGATTTGAATTATATATCCACGGGGTAGTAAGATAGTCCATGGTAGTACGATCAAGCTTAATGGGCTCTGAGTAGTACGTTGTATAAAATATACTCAAGGGCTGCATGAGAATTGGTTAGCCTATAGGGCAGCATATGTTTTTGTTTGTTGGGATTATCTAAATCATATGTTCAATGATTATTTAAATATGAATATTACAATACGTGAACTATGCGCCGAAACTACTGGGTGTTTCTTTGAAACACTCATGGTTTTCTGAAAACTTTTCAGGTGCTGGAGCGGGTGGCGAGACTGGTGGTAGTGGGCATTGAAACTTTGTATTTATTATAGCCTGAAAACTTTAAATGTAGTGTTATTTCGTGCAAAACTCTGTTAAAGGATTGGTATGTAAGTTGATCTCTATTGACTGGATATAAAAATTGCTATTTATTTCACCTCGCTCAAATTTCGATATTAATGAATTTTCAGTAAAAGTGTGTTTCATATTCTATATCTTTCAACGCAATTAAAATTTTGGAGTATTATAAAGAAAAAAATATTCCGCATAGTTCAAAGTAATTTCTTCCGCACAGTTTAAAGTAAAAAGAGCGTTTCACGTAGCGTTTTGGATTTGTAGAACTCGGGGCGTTACAGAACTTATCTTGTGTTGGCAAGAACAAGAGAGCGTCGGGCTCTTTCTCCTTTGTCTGCGCTTGTTCAGTCGCTGTGGCTCAGGCGACCTCGCTCTTCTGTACCCCCGTTGGGGCTAGGGGCCCAATCTTGTGAAAACACTGCCCCCAGCCGTGCTTTCGAACGCGTATTGTTGGGAAGTTGGTGGGTTACATTGTTGTAGCCACTATACTTCCTCAGCGAGGGCTTCCACTTATCGCCGGAGTGTCACAGTTTCCGTGGCTGCCAGAGGCCGTGAGAGACTGGCTCCAGCCATGCCTCAATTCCTTCAAAGCTCGGGGGACAATGGGCCATCACTACTTCTTGTTCCTTGGCTTCCGGAGATTACACAGCTTTTTGTAAAGTTCCCCACAGACGGTGCCAATTTGTTGATATCAAATTCAGCCTTTGACTCGACAAACAAGATTTGTATTCGTGGGAAATTTGTGTTTGAATTGGCTTGTATAGTTAATGTGCAAAGTCAAGGAATGTTTGCAATAAATAGAAGAGAGTAAATGTGCCAAAGACAAGAAGAGTGAGAATTTTTTATTGGATCCCCCCAGCTTCATTTGCCTCTATTTATAAGGCCCCCTTTGCCAGTTGTACGGGAGTGATAATTGCACGCATTTAATGCTGGGCCCATACGAATAACCTATGAGTCATGTTAACTGGGATTTGACCTCTACTTTTATACCAATGACTACTTAAGTCACTTGTGGGGCTGGTGGTCATTACCTTGCATTCAACGCTAAAGTCTCATCGACTGTAAGCGATAAGGTCTCTTACGTGGGTTCCCAAGTAGGTGCTTAGCAGGCTTACTCATCAGGTCGCGATGTTGGGTTAGGGCAATGTGAGCTCATTAGTGTTGCGCCCGGACGTCCTGAACCACAAGAATACAAGAATGGAGACTTGCCTTAGGCGCCGCTCAAATGGGCTCTTTAGGTCTTTTGGTCATTTGGTCGTTAGGCCACTAAATTGGATGAACCTCTCAGAGCCAGCTCCCAAGACTCGACTACCGTTGACTGTTGTTGACTTTGGCCCTTTGCAACTTGGTGGCTACAATGGGTCTAAGGCTAAACCCACCCCAAGAAGATATTGGGAACCGTTAAATAAGGAAAATCTAAACCGCTCAAGAGCTACCTAGACCGCTTCAACAGGCAAGTCCTGACAATGGAAAAGGTGACGGATGAGTCGCCTTTGACAGTGGTCAAGTCAGGCCCTTACAAAGATACCCGCTTTTGGTTGGCCATGCATGATGACCTGTGAAGCACTTATAAAGAGCTTTTGAGGAGAGCTAAAAGTATATAAGTGTAGAAGAGGCCATAGAATGGAGTTCACAATCTGAGAAACCACCTAAGGATGAGAAGAAAGACCAAAAGATCAAGAAGGATCCGTGAAAAAACAAGAAGCCCTCCAGCTCCTCTAGGCCCTTCACCAAGCTCAATGCCTCCATAGAGCATATCTTTAATGTCCTACAGAATGATCCAAATTTGCCTAAGGCATGGCCCATAAAGAAGTTAATGAACGATGTAGACCAGTCCAAGTACTGTAAGTACTACAGAAGTATGGGTCACGACACGGACAAATACAGGCATCTCAAATAGGCGATTGAGAAGCCAATTGAACGGGTATACCTGTGTGAATACGTAGTAAATCACTAAGGGCAAGATAGATAAGCTCGTACCTATGTAGTCTTCAACGCCGAAGTTCCATAGAACCAACTTCCAGCTAAAATCTGCATACTCATTGGCGAAAACTACAGTATAGCGGGTTCCAAGAGACAAAGGCGAGATCTCGTGAGAGAAGCCTAGAATTGCTGCCATTTGCTCATAGCACAACCCCCTGTCACTCAAACGAACTCTTTATCCTTTTGCAACAAAAATGCCTACGGTGTGTTGCACCCCATATGGACACCCTGGTCATTACTAAACCGGTTTCAGGAGTTAAAATTCATAAGCCCTTGGTGGATAATAACAGTACTCTAAATATTATCCACTGGAGAACTTTCCAACAAATGAAAATAGACCAGAAAAATCTAAGGCCTTACGGAACCAAGCTTTAGGGCTTCAATGAGGATTGTACGGAGGCTAAGGGTTAGATCATGTTCCTTGTTGAACTAGGAAAAGAGCCCTGCAGCAGAAGGATTATGACGGACTTTGTTATTGTAGACCTTCTTTCGTATGGGGAGATCAGCAGGCTGGAAGAGAATGCAAACTAGACTATGCTGCAAGCACAACTACCTTGTTAGAAATTCATACAGTAAAAGGGATAAGGACGAGAACTCTCTCGGACGGAGAGACAAAAACTAATGGGTTGGAAGGCACGTGGTCAGGGGCAAGACTTAAGATGGGGCCAGAATTGAAAGGAATGGGCTACCAGGGACTCAACTTCATAGACACTGGCCGTGAGAATCACCAGGCCTTGACGTGCCACAACAATGAGGAGCACACATTGCCCAAAGTTGACATGAGGACACATCCTAACAAAATGGCTCCTTTTGGATGGAGGTATGCCAAGGTCACTAATCTATGGTTTTGAAATTTTGCACATACATGTCTGTCTGAGAATGCTCTAGATTTATACGCCGGCGACATGACAACCTTAAACCTAGCTTTGCCGAGATCAGTGAAAAAGGTTTAGCTTTCGATCGCACAAACCACCACTTTAAGAGGTTGGCTTGAGCCTTTTTTCACAATCAATGAGAAATCTAAGGGCACTGTGTCGACGAAGGAGTTTCAGGTGGCCTACACAGTGACAAAAGCTCATCTCCCTATCTTCATGCTAATAACTAAGCCGTTTCGCAGAGAGGAACCCTACTTATACTTAGTCATCCCTGCATCTCCAACAACGCAGTCTCTGTCAAAATGAAAGGGGAAACACGACCTCCAAGTTATTTGATAAGTACCCTACATGACATTGAACTTGGATGCCCGACAGCAGAAGAGCTCACATAAACTCTCACAGTCATCTTAAAAAAACACTGCCCTAACTCCCTCGGGTGCACCAAGCATGCCTCGAATGGTACCCTTTTTGGACAGTTGCCTCAGGTACCCGACATGTCAGGTCATCCTGCCAAATTACATAGTGAGCCCAATGGCATTTTTATCGAAGAATCAACGACCTTACTATTAGGCAAAATAGGAGAAGCAATGGCGGAGACCGACAAGATGAGCAATTAGGTAAATGCCATCATCCAGTCGCTGAAGGAAGGAGTATCCGCCATAGGCGTGGAGGTCAAAGAGCCCAGGCACCAAACTGCCAGACGGGTTACGCTAAATGAGAAATATACAAGAGACAGAGTTGACGCACCGGCGAGACGTTGAACAATTGGAAAGGAAAAAATTAATAGCCAGGTATCAACTATAAATTTTTGTACTATCTCCAATCTTTTGTATCGTAACCGTCAGGTCACGATGGATAAATTAGCATAGCCATGAGATTTCAAAAGCCATGATCTTACGGCCTAACAGTTAGCGGTATCTTGAATGATAAATGTTTATTTACCTTATGAAAATACCTCTAAAGGCAATGCGACTAAGGTTGGAGTAAGCTTCTGACCAGCAACATAACACTTGTCTAAAAAGATTCACCGTACTGGCCGAAAACCGTGACTAAAACAAGCTTTTAGTCAGTGACCCGTACCCAAGTAAAAGGTTCCATGACCAAAGCCAAGACAAGCTACTTGCTAGTGACCTAACACTTTGGGATAAGCTACCCAAAGTTTTCGCTAAAATGAACCAAAACAAGCTTCTGGTCAGACGACCCTACACTTAGACAAACCTTTAACCAATTATACCAATGTGTACACAACCTCAAATTAGAATGAGCTTCTTGTTAAAGCGTCCTAAAACTTCGTTTAATGAATTTATTTGAGGCGTTGCATAAGTGGGCATAAGCAAGAACGATCTCTTAGGCAAACAAAAATGACCAACGATAAGTTGTTTTAGCATAAAATAAAAAACGAACTGACAGTTAGGGAACTTTTATTTCGTTCACAAGAAAAATATAGGTAATAAAAGGAACATGATTGGAAAAGCCCTAAGCATGGCCCTCAGAAGACGGGACCATGTTTTCCTCAGTGGGAGCTACAGCTTCAACCTCCGCATCAGGAGCAGGAGTCTCTGCATGCTCCTCGTCTAGAACAGATGCCCCAACTTCTTCCTTGGCAAGAGCCGGCACCTCTACTCCCTCTCCAATAGGGCCAGGAACCTCCAATTGTGATATGATCTCAATCTCCTCCTCTTCGTCATCAGAGCTCTCGTAGCCATACTCCTCCTTCAGCTTAGCAACCTGCTCTTTAAGAAAGGACAGATCACAACCAAGAGGATTCTTAGTGGCCTCACTGAAAATCTCTTTTGCCTTCTCGTAGTAAAGACTGGTAGTGGCACTTTTGTATTCCTCAGAGCCCTTGTACCTCTCAACCGTCTCTTTGTACCCAATGAGCTCGTCGGAACAATCTCAGCTCTCAGCTTTCTTCAGGCCCTACTCATAGCTCGACCTCTCAATTACCAATTGAGTCTCCAAGTCCTCGTTTTTCTTTTTCTAGACCTCCAGCTCGGTCCTCAGCTCAATAGATTTACCCTTGGAAAAGTGGAGCTCTTGTTCCTTCTGCCTTAGGGCCAGCTCAACCTCCTCATTGGCCTTGTTGGCCTTGGCCGCTTGTTAGGTTGCTTGAAAACAACAGCGTCATCAGCTGGCATAGGCCTTTTTCCAGTGGCCTTATAATGTCTCAATTTCTTTTTCTCCTCATGCTACCTCAAAACTTGAGCAAGTTGCTTAGAGGTCCTTATTTCCTTGGCCTTGTCACGAGCTACTTTCTTCCTTTCCCATGCCACTATCTTCTTTTCTGCCTCACAAACAGATCGCATTTGGCCCTTGGAAAGATATTTTTCCCTAAAAGGTACAGGTGTCATGTTGGTGAAACTCACAAAACAAGGCGGTCGAAGAAATAATAACAAACCTAATAGGAAAGCAACGGCTTACAATTGTTCAGGTCTCTGGATATATGCTCGGTCCTGGGAACAGGCAGTCCAGTGCTCCTAAAAAAATCCTCGTTTGTCAAGTCTATAATGTGGCGATGATGTTCTGGTAGTCGGATGACAATCTTTGTATGCTTCTTAAAGGTCAACAGTAGACCTGGCTCTTGATCGACACTAGATAAGAAAGGAAACACAATTAACTGTCAGTTTGCTAGTCCCTTGAAAAGCTTTCATTGGAATGTTACTTTCTAGGTTGTATATAGCTCATAGGGATGCTCGTGTCCTCTTCACCTAGAATCGGCGGGCTTCTCTACTGACTCCCATCCATAACCAACTCTCTTTTCAACTGGGACCAAATTTGGACACCCCATCACCAAGTTCTCACAAAGGTTTATGGTCCTGGCTTTAGGTTATACGGCTATGTGAAATCATCCTTTCTCAGGTGGCGAGGCCTTTAACACCTAGTACAAATTGAAGTCCTTTGAGCTTGAGTACCCCACCCTTTGAGCTTCTAGAGAGCAAGGGCTGCAATTTTGGTCCTCCAACTTGCAGGAGTGATTGGAATGGGGCAACTCCAACTCCCTAACACCGTAGCAACGTGGTAATAGGTCACGGAAGTGGGACACAAAAGCCAGCCTAAAACATCATTGTGTACCCCCTCGAGGGATAGTGAGCTCGCTCCCCTTCATATGAGACCCAGAAGGCCGCATGATCAGGCGCACAAGAGTCTTATCTCAGTGCATACAAATCCATCTCCTTCACCTTCAAAGGGATATGCTTATACACCCACCGATGGTCCTTATCGCGAATTGCTGCCACTGGAGGCCTCCCGCTAGAGCTCACCTCCTCCTCATTGGCTTCCTCCTCACTCTCATCATTAGTCCATTCGAATTGGACCTCCGGTGCCAATTCCGCCATCTCCTCATTTGAAGACCACTCCATGTTCACCCTCACTTCTTCGTCTCTACCATTCCCCAATTGAAAACCCTCTCTACCTTCCACTTCACAAAAACCCTTATGAGTTCCAAAAACTAACCAAAAGTTTTTGGCAACATCCGCAAAGAACTCCCCGAGAAAACAAAGAAAGGAGATGGTTATCTTTGTACTAAGGCTATTACAAAGCCTTGGGAAATGCTGGAAGAAGTTTAGATCTAATAGGAAAGCTAGGAGAATCTTGCAACTAAATCTTTGGGAAATTGATATTAGAATGTATGAAAGCGAAGAGGGAAAAAGAAGAGGAAAGAAGGGTATAAATAGGGATTGGGGGAAGATATAGAGATGATGACCACACATTACATTGGGAAAAGAAGGGGCATCAATCAAATTAATGATTATTACCTTTGAGTCCCTAAAGCATGCCATTCCACTAGACGGCTAACACGTGGCAAGATGGGCCACGCCAACCATTTTGAAATTCAAAGAGCCTGATTTCAAGGGGTAAAAGTTCAAAGAGAACTGCAAGCAGACCTTTAAGTCTTGGAACAGCGACTTTGAGGGGGCATTTTATAGCCACTAGGTCACTAAGTCAGTGAAGATCAACGTTCATAGGATCTTAGGAACATGCCTTAAGCATCTCATCTAATCCGGCAACCTAACAACCTGGTAGCTAGAAGATCTCAAGACTTGATTCAGCGACCTAGGGAGTGAATCACTATTCCTATATTTTCACAGTTCAGGTCATCAGGTTGCTACGCCCCTAGAGCCACTCCCTGGCGAGAATACCAGCGAAGCAGCAGCTTAAGAACCCATGTGGGAAGCCTTATCACTTGTGGCTTGTAGCCACTAGGTCTTAAAAGTCAGCGAAGGCCAAAGGTCAACAAAGGTCAATGGTCATACAGACTTGAGCATGCCTTAAACGCCTCACTTAACCCAATGACCTGGTGACCTAACAACTAAAGGACCTAGAGACCTGATCTAGCGACCTTGAGGATGGATCTCTATTCCAGTGCTCCTACGGTCTAAGTCGTTTAGGCATCACGACAGCGAACTCGTAGCACCCAGAACTAACGCCATGGTCTCGTAAACAAGCCAGTGGAGTAGCAACATGGGAACCCACGTATGAAAACCTATCGCTTATAGTTGATGGGACTTCAATATTAAATACGAAGCGGTAGTTACCTGTCCCAGGCATGGCTTGAGCAGGCATTACTCAAGAAGTGAAGGGTTAATCTCAGCTGATTTGACACTTATAACAATCTTGTGGGTCCAGCATTAAATACATACAATCATTATTCCCATGCAAATGACAAAATGTATACTATAAATAGAGGCAAACATAATTGAGAAAGGGTTCAACACCTGAAACTCATTCTTCTTGTTTTCAATATATTTATAGTCTTTCATTTATTATAAACATTCCTTACCTTTTTTCCATTTATTGCTTATATTGATTCAAATACGAATTTCCCGTAAATACAAATCTTGTTTGTTGAGTCGAAGGCTAAATTTGACATCAATAAATTGGCACTGTCTACAAGAAGCTGTGTAGAACAAACACCCAATGAAATCAAACCTCCGGTGAAATCAAACTTCTGGTGAAAGGAAATGAGTGGAAGACGCTCTGAAAGTCAAAAGACAAGAAATATTAATGTCAAACCACGTCCTTGGTTCCCAAAAAATCGGGGCACTGCTAGTGTCGATCCTTCACGACTGGTAGCGACAACAGAAACAGAAACTCTCTGGCGAGGGTAGAGGCCCTCGTCAAAGAAGTCCAGCAGTTTTAATAATGCCACCTGCCAACTTTCCAGCAACACATGATGGAATCCTCTCGTATCGGCTCCTTTTGGCACGTCGAAAACATTGAAAGGTCTCTAACAAGGATGAACTCTCAAAAGGTACACGTTAGGAGAAGGTTGCGCTTCACTCCAACTCAAATCTCCAGACACCCAGCTTCAGAGGCGAGGGATGCACCGCCTTTTTTGAGAAATGTGGCCGAAAACAGTGTGTTCACAAGGCTAGAACTCTGCCCTTAATGAGGTCCCAGATGGCCAAGGTCGCCGGAGCCTCAATGACCAAACAAGAGTAGACAGAGGAGAAGGAGTCTAGTACCTACTCACCACAATTGCTATACATCAAGCACACCTTCGCAGACATCTCGAGCCCAACAACTAGTCCCCTAACAGATCCACAAGCTGGACGAGCTAAGGAAGTGACTGAGTGCTCTCGAGCAGAAATAGTCCAAAGGAAAAGGGAGCTGATGACCTATAGGGAAGGCCTTCTCCTTTTGACCTCTCCATCCATGAGGCCGTCATGCTATCCAGAATAAAGCTCCCTCAAATAGGGACTTACTACGGTAAGTCAGACCCAATCGCTCACCTTCATCTCTACGTATCTTGGATAGAGCTCTAGAACGCGATAGGAGCTATCATGTGTAAAGCTTTCGCACTTACTTTGGAAGGTAATGCACAGACCTGGTATGGCAACCTAGTCCCAGGATCCATAGATAGTGGGAAGCAGCTCTCCTCTGAATTTGCTTCCCAGTTTATAGAATCGAAGGCCAAAGCCACCCCCAAGGAGATGTTGGAAACTGTCAAACAAGAGAAGTTATAACTGTTCAAAAGCTACCTGGACTGCTTCAATAGACACGTAATGACCATGGAAAAGGTTAAATCAGGCCTTTACCAAGATACCCGCTTTTGGTGGGCCATGTATGAAAATCCCCCAAGCACTTATAAGGAGCTTCTAAGGCGGGCTGAGAAATACATTAGCAATGATGAGGCCATTGAGGGGACCTCGCGAGGTAAAAAACCACCAAAGGATGAGGAAGAGGATCAGAAGGCAAATAAGGACCTGCGATGAGGTGAGACGCCCTCCAGCTCATTCAAGCCCTTCACAAGCTCAACGTCTCCATTGAACATATCTTTAACATCATACCGAATGATCTAATTTTGCCTAAGGTAAGGCCTCTAAAGATACTGTTGAAAGACACTGACCAGTCCAGGCACTGCAAGTACCATCTGAGTGTGGGACACAACACAGATAAATGCAGGCATCTCGAATAGGAGATTGAAAAGCTAATCGACTGGGGGTACCTGAGTGAATATGTAGCAAATCACCAAAGGCAGGACTGACAAGCTTGTCCCCATGCAGACCTCAATGCCTAGCTTCCACAGTAACAACCTCTAGCTAAAACCTGCGTACTTGTCAGCGGAAACAACGGCATCGAGGATTCCAAGAGACAGAGGTAAGGTCTTGTGAGAGAAGCCCAGAATTTCGACCACTTACTCATGGCACAACCCTCCATCTCTCAAACTAGCTCATTCTCCTTCTATAACAAAGATGTCTATGGCATGTTACACCCCCACACGGTCGCTCTGGTCATCAATATGCTAGTTTTAGGTGTTAAAATTCATAAGACCTTGGTAGACAATAGCAGCACCGTCAACATCATCTACTGGCTAACTTTCCAACAGATGAAAATAAATAAGAAAAGCCTAAGGCCTTATGGTACCAGGCTCCAGGGTTTTACTATTGAATATGTGAAAGTTAAGGGTAAAATCACACTCCTCATCGAACTGGGAGATGAGCCCTGCAAGAGAAGAATAATGGCGGATTTCATTATAGTGGATGTACTTTCAAACCACAACTCCATTCTGGGCCGCACAATTTTGTACGAGCTCTGGGCCGCGACCTCAATTTATCACTGTCATGAAATTCCTGACTTGTTAAGGTACAGCCATTGGGCGAGGCGACTAGTGGGTATCAAGGGAATACAATCTAGACTATGCTGAAGAAATGACTGCCTTTTTGAAAGTTCGCACACTTAGCCCCGAAGTCATAGGGTTAAATTATCCACTGCTTAGAGTTCCACATCCAAACATCAGCTTAGGAAAACTCCAGGGTATTACCTCGGTAATATAACGATGAGAGTAAGTCTATCCCCAGCTATAGGAGAGGTCGAGGAAGGTGACCTCACTTATGCACAAGCATCAGTAGTAAGGGTAAAGGCCAACCACATGGAAGGCTGGACAAATGCATCAGTCCAGCCCTTTAAAAGGGGAGTGTTTCCCCAGTGGTAGAGGTCAAAAACATAGTACAAAATAAGAAACGCACATGAGATAGAGTTGACGTACCCATGGGGAGCTTAACACCCAAAAGGAAAATGGGAAAGATGGAAATAAGGTATCAACTCTAAATTTGGTGTAGCCTCCAACTTTTTTGTATCTTAAATTGTTAGGTCATGACTAAACAAATTAATATGCCTATGCGAGCTAGCCATAATTTGTTTAGTCA
>CAVNYN010240227.1:0-12021 GCA_963692815.1 Nyctanthes arbor-tristis | reverse complement strand
ATGAAATGGAAAATTTTACTCCATGGAAATTTCATATTTATGAACTCTAGTTATGTAGAAAATTTTAGTTAGTGAATTATGTTGCAAAGAACATAAAGGAAAATGAGAGGAGAATTGTAAATAAATTAAATTATGTTTGACGGATGAAATAAGATAATAGATTATTGATTCTATTATCAATCTATGTTACAGGAGACACAGAAGAGATTGGAAAAGCTTACCAACCAAATTAAATCGCACATATAGCCAGTGAGTGGAATTTCTATTATCCCTTAGAAATGAATTTATAATGCTTTGATTTTTAATTATGATGTCGTGAAGTTATGACAGTGTTTTTATGAATTTTCTTTAAGAATTTTCAGTGCATTCGAGAAGTTATAAACTCAGTGTATTGTTTAAGAACTTTAAAGATATGGTGTATTTGACATGTAAATATTGAATGATTTGAAAACTCCCCCAAGTGTATCCTATGTCATGAATGTGCTGCCTACGGGGGAAGGGGCCTATATGGCTCAAGCTGACTAAATGAACGCCGCCAGGCGAAGGGGCCTATGTGCTAGCTATGGCTCAAGCTGTTCATTGTGCTGCATAGGGCGAAGGGGTCATAAGGTACCTATGGCCCAAGCTGGTGTCTACGCGCGTATGACTTAATATCATGATAATGTGATGTTGGATACTCTTTTGGGGTGAATTCCATGATAATCTTGAAATAAAGTGAAATTCATTATGTTTCTATCGTTGTAACGATTTATAAATAAAGATGATTTACTTATGATTTGCTTGGATGAAAATAACAATGATAAAGATGGTCTTGTTTAAAAGTATGAAGGTTTCTTAATATTCCACTCACTGGGCGTTAATGCTCACGAAAATACTTTTCAATATTTTCGCTTCCAGGTATTAACTGAAGTTTGAGCAACACTGGGACTCCATTCTGGAAACGAGCCTTTGACAAGGTTGGCATGATCAACTAGAATTGTAATAAGGAAATGTGTTTTGATGTGGTGGAAGACATTTTGATATGTTGATAGGTTTATGAATGTCAAGAAGAAAAGACTAAGGCTAATATAGTTTTATATATACATCTATGTAGAGTTCATTTTGTTAACATACATATTTGGCTTAGTGTGTTGTAGTGGTTGTTTGGGGTTTTGAATTGTGTTAGATTATGGGTTTGGTGAAATTGTTATCTTGCAGGGTGGTTTATTCATAAAATTGGGGAGATGCTGCCAAAATTTTTAGCAAATTTTAAAAAGTAAACGAGCCTAGGCGGTGAATTCTAACTTCAAGTTAGAATTTATCGTCGGCGCACGCCACATTTTTAGTATAATACATATACTATAGGTGGGGCGTGTCAGGAACCCATTTTTGCAATAGATTGATAGAAGCCTTGCTCAAGAAATATGTGGTACTGCATAGAGTTTCAACATCTTATCATCCCCAAACAAGTGGTCAAGCTGAAATATTGAACAGAGAAATAAAATCCATTTTAGAGAAGACAGTTCAGCCTAATAGGAAGGATTGGAGTCTGAGGTTGGAAGATGCATTGTGGGCTTATAGGACGGCTTATAAGACGCCAATTGGTATGTCCCCTTACAGGTTGGTATTCGGTAAACTGTGTCATCTCCCGGTTGAAATTGAGCACAAGGCCTACTGGGCAATAAAGCAATGCAATATGGATTTTGAAGAGGCAGGAACACATAGGAAGCTTCAGTTGCAAGAGCTGAAGGAGTTGAGGAACGATGCATATGAGAATGCTATGATTTACAAAAAAAGAATGAAAGCGTTCCATGACCGAATGGTCTTGAGAAAAAACTTTGAAGTACGATAAAAAGTCTTGCTCTATTATT
The DNA here is from genome assembly GCA_963692815.1 of Nyctanthes arbor-tristis. Classification (NCBI taxonomy): domain Eukaryota; kingdom Viridiplantae; phylum Streptophyta; class Magnoliopsida; order Lamiales; family Oleaceae; genus Nyctanthes; species Nyctanthes arbor-tristis. The sequence goes on along the minus strand of CAVNYN010240227.1, from coordinate 10,171 downwards.
GTTGGCTCAAGCTCTTCCCATGTAAGTTGCGTTCTCGTTGGGTTGGACCTTTTGTTGTCATAAAAGTTTTCCCCCATGGTGCAACGGAAATTAAGAGCTTGAGGATGGATAAAATATTCAAAGTCAATAGTCATTGACTCAAGCCATATTATGAAGGTTTTCAAGTCCGCAACATTGAGGAAATATTTCTGGAAGGTCAAAAACCCTGCACTTAACCACAACAAGGCGTCTTTGAGCCAACGACATTAAACAAAGGCGCTATTTGGGAGGCAACCCAAAAGGGAGTTTCCTTTCCCTCCGTTAATTTTAGTTTTTGTCTTTGTTCAAAATTTTTTTAGTTTATTAGTCATGTTTACTTTTCAAAGCATTTTCCTTCAAAAAAAAAAAAGAATCGATTTGGGGCAGAAGGTCTAGGGCGGGCGCCGTGCCTCAGTAGGGCACCTGCCCCTTTTTTTTTTTTTAAACAAGATCGGGCAGAAGGTCCAGGGTGGGCACCTTGTTGAGGCAGGGCGCCCGCCCTTTTTTTACGAAATTCGGCAGAAGGTCTAGGGCGGGCTCACCATGCCAGCAGGGCGCCCGCCCCTTTTTTTATGAAATATGGCAGAAGGTTTAGCGCGGGCACCCTGATGGCATGGTGAGCCCACCCCAGTCGCGCTTGAAAGAAAGAAACCATTTTAACATTCTTACAAACCCAAACCCCCACCCTCGACACTCTCTCAAAATCTCAAGCCAAAACCCAAACCCCTCTACTCCATTAATCACACCAAAAACAAGCAACTCCAATTCTCCACCTCTAGTACTCTTCCATTGGCATAGCAACAAAATTTTTGGTTCTTTTAATCTAATCTCAAGGTAAGCCCTTCTACCTCATTCTTTTAAACTTTGGTGACATTGTCGGACGAAATTGGTGCACTTGTAGGACAAAAGATTGTGATAGTTTTTGCTCATTTCTTGGATGAATTTGCTTATTTGAGTACGTGTATGGTAATGGTGTGTATGACCTTGGGACTTATTTAAGAATTCTACTTACTTTAAGCAATGCTTTAAAATTCTGCACAGCAAGCATTTGATATAATGTCCCAGTAAACTTTAACATTGAATTCATGCTTGAAACAATGCACATTGCTTGGCTTATTATTGACATTGTTCTTGGAAGTTACAGTTCTTGTTTCAATTAACTCTTACACAAGCTTATGGATTTATTTCTACATGTAGGTCTTTCTTTACCTATTCTTGAAGCTCACAATGGCATCCTCCTCTTCATTAAGCAAAGGGAAGTCAAAAGTCATCCAAGAAAAGGAATGGTCATCCATCCAAGTGATTAAGGAGAGGCATGTATACCTCAATAATTTTAAGGACTACTTTCTTAAGAGAGTAATTGAAGACCAAGGGTGGACAAAATATGTGACCGAGCTACCAAGGGGCAACACAAAACTTGTTTAAGACTTCTACAAACACTTCAACACCGACATTGGCAAGGAGAAATCTCGCAACGCCCATCAAACAAAGGTTTATAATCGATGGGTCTGGTTTAGTAAGGAAGTCATTGATTCCTACGTGGGGTTGGATCCTACCAATGCAATGCACTATAAAGAGTATACCCCAGAAGGCGAGGAAGATGATGATATAATTTGATTCATTCTTAACTTGAGGGGCAATGCACCCGTGCCAAAAAAGCAATATTACACTAATGGGGACTTACATGTAAAAGCTTGGTACTTACACCATTTGGTGGCGGCCATTGTCGAGCCTACTTTGAATACTACCAAAATTCACCTCAATCGGGCCCGTTTGCTATATCACATATGGCGTGGTGTGAAAATTGATCTGGGCCGCCATATTTATGAACAAATTAAAGAATGTGGAACATAGAAGCATCCAAGCAAAAGACTCTTCTTCACGTGTTTGATTATAGGCATTTGTGCCCAAGTGGGAGTGCAGAAGGCGAATGAGGAGAATCTAAAACATGATGACCCAATATGCAACACCTCGAGAGAACTCCATAAGTACATCAGGGCCCCGTGAGTCTCGTAGGGAGAACACTTTTCAACAACAAGTGCTAAGCCTCTTGCAGAATCTTATCACTGAAGTTTCAGCCATTCGTGAAGATAATCGAAATATTTGGTCCACCATCCACTAGATGCAAGCAGAGCGCAGTGGCTCAAAATCGGCTCAGCTGGGCCAGTAGGAAGACGACACGGACTCACCCTCCAATGTCCCACCAGGGAGTTCCTAATTCCCTTTGCTCTGATCTTTTTATGTGCACTTCTACATTGAGGGCAATGTAGAGTTTAAGTATGGGGTAAAGAAGAATTTTCTGAATTTCATGTGTTTTGTTGAATTTTATGTGTTTCTTAGTTTAGTTTTGTTATGTTTGTGTTATGTTTTTGTTATAATTTGGAAATTGTTCTAGTTAAGTATTTGTGTTTTTTTCTTTGTTGTGAGTTTCGTTGTGATTGGTTGTTTTGTGAATCTTGGTTGGACATGAGGCAGTAACTTGTTAGCCTTTGAATTTAAAAAGGATGGTAGCCTAGCTAGAATTAGAATCTTAAGCAGTGCTCGAGTAGAAAAAAATAGCAGAGAAAATGAATGAAAGAAAAAAAAATTTTACAATTTGTGTTTGGCCTAGAGAGACTCATAACATGATTGAATAAGTGATCTCGCACCTTATCTTGATTTGCTTTACCTGGAGTTGGTTAGGGTTGGATTAGGTTGATAAGTTGAACCTAGTGAGACTTTTGAGCCTTAGACTGACGTATATTTATCAGTCTCATTATCTCTGTCTTGTGTGATATTCTTCTATGGGTTGATTTCTCTAGACCTTACTTGATTTCTCTTTGAGGCTCTACATGCGTTACATGAATATGATTAAGGCACTTTTTCTTGCTTAACCCACTTTAGCCAAAAAAACCTACCTTATAAATGAATGTCCTTTTGCATAGCCCCTTTGAGCCTTATTGTCTATTTATTTACACCCCTTAATACTAGTTTTGAGCTGAAATAATATATACCCTTACCTTACCAAAGGACTAGTGGAGTTGTGATGATGTGCTTGAGGGTGAATAAGAAGTAAGTGTGGGGAAATGGTTAGTTGTTGATGAGGTTGTGATGAGATGATGATGTAATGGCTAGTATGGTTGGATATATGGCAAAATAAAAGCAGTGATGAAGAAACAAGGGAATTATGTGTGCAAAACGAATTGAAAAAACAAGCAAGAGTTGATGACTTGGAAGTGAAAAAAAAGTGGGGGATAATAGAGTTTATGAAAAAAAAAAACAGAGAAATTATAGGTTAGCTCTGTTGATGAGACGGAAAAAAAAAGAAGTTGAAAAGTTGAAATGAAGGGTTGCTCATTGTTGAGTGGGGATTTGAGTACATCTGACTGTTGGAATATGATATTATTGAATATGTGATGCTAATTGTTTTGAAAGAATGAGGAAGTGGTGGGTTCACTAGAGAGTTATGCTTGAATGTTATCAATTTTTGGTTCCACAAGGTCCAATGGTTTATTAGCCTCACTTCCCAAAATTTTTCCCACCTTAACCCTCCCATTACAACCCTCAAAAGACCTTTTGATTTGTGTTAAGTATGTGCACGAAGTGGTGGAGAATGAGAAATCTTGCAAGCCTATGGTAGAATTCTTCTAATGGCTAGAATTTTGAGCTTAAACACTTAACTTTAAACACTTGAGTGAAGAATGAATTTATCTGTGAGGGTTAGCCTGTTCGGTCTATGCTATTCCAGGCAAAAGTTTTGTTTCTAAAGGGTGCTTGAGTACCCTTGGTCATGACGTTTTACGAGTTTTGAAGGGTCAATCCTTACTTGTGAACAAAAAAAAAAAAAAGAAATAATTCTAAAACTCTTGCATTGCTTGGGAAACTTTTTATTAGGCAAGCTACCTTGGTGTTCTATGAGTTTAATGATGAATTGTTCACCTTGTGGGTAACCGGGAGGATCTAATGTCCGTGATCGCGTTTTGTGTTGTTCGAGGACTAACAACGAGTTAAGTGTGGGGAAATTTGATAAGTGTTATTTTAGAGTGTCTAATTTCCCTAAACTTGCATTCATTATGTGTTGTGCTGCGTTAAAAATAGGTATTTGTAATTAATTTGCTTATTTGGAGCAGGGCCAAGGAAAATGTGAAAAGAATCAAGATTGGACGTGTTTTGCAAGGAATTCTGAAATTGGGGACTAAGATGTGGGATAATGAAACCGGGAGGACTAAAAATGCATAGAGTAAAAGTTGGAAGCAGGGCGGGCGTAACGATTAGCAGTGCGCCCGTACTACAATAACTGAAGAACCAAGACCGACACCAGAAGAGTTAGGGCGGATGCCTTGATCCTTGGTGCGCCCGCCTCTGCAAGTGAAAATAGGTGCAAAATTCAGCAGAGTGTTCAGTGGGGGCACCCTTCTGTTTGAGGGTTTCCACATCCCCTTATGCGCAGAATCCCTTCTATATTGGGACCCTATTTTCGGGCCAAGTTTATGCATGACTTCTGGGACGTTTTTGAGGGTTTTTCTAGAGCTATAAAAGAGGGATAGATGGGAGAAAAAGGGGACACCAAAAAAGAGAGAGAATTGGGAGAAGCATAAGGAGTTTTTGGAAGATCAAAGACACCAAACTTGTGATCAACGTGAGCATGCAAGCCTAAGGCCTCTTTTACCTACTTCGAGGGGATGTTGAAGGCTAAAGATTTGTTTTTCTTTTAGCTCCTTTTTTAAATGTTATTTTTACTATTGTTAATTGAGATTGTTGTGATATTCTATCATTTAATTTTATGATGATTCGATGATTTTCCTTCGAAAGGGCCCTTTGATTGATGCATCTATTTATCTATTGCTAGAATTAGGTATTCAATACATAAATGTTGTTTCCCTCATTCGTTTGTAGCAACTAGCGATTTTAATTGCTAGGGATATTACAACCTAAAATTACAAAGCAAGCTTGTGATTTTTGTGTGTTAGTCTAACCTATTTCTCTTGTTCTACACATTGGCTTTGCATTAAATTTGGGGAACTTATTCTAAATTATCCAAGGCTAATACTCTAATTCAAGAGTTTGTTTGGCTTAGTTACAATTTAAGGAGAAATTTGGGTAATTTTATCATATCAATACCTAGGGTTGGAAATCTCAATTGCATGCTAGAAGTAAGTTTTGAGAGCTCAGGAATTACTTATCTAGACTCAACTGAACCAAGAATTAGGTGTTTCTCCTCATTAATCTCTCTACTCAATTTATTAGTTGCATTATTACTTGTCATTTGATTTAGTTTTTATTAACAATTCAAACTCAAACCCCCCAATCTCTAGTTAATAGTTAGTTGCTTGATTTATTCACTGTTCCCTGTGGGTTTGACTCTTACTTCACTACTATAATTTTGTGTGAACCTGAGTAAGGAAATTAGTTATTTTTGGCGCACTTGACTAGCGACCAATTTTTCCTCTTGTTTTGTTCCCAACCTGTATAACAGTGTGGCTTTTTGCCTGTTAATCTTAGTTTTGTGAGTAAAAGGATCCAGGTTGGTTATGACAACCTTGTGAGGAAGCTTGTATTTCAGTTTCATGCTGGACGTAGGGATTTTCGTTCTTTTTTCTGGCTAGGTAGTGCCCATGAGTTCTCTAGCAATTCCATTGTTTGACACGTTAAATTTCTTATCATCTTCATCTATATCAAATTGTCTAACTCCTAGCCATTTCCTCAGATTCTCAGCAGTGAATTTAATCAACCTCTCCCTCACATAGATTTTTGTTATAAACAGACAGTCAACAGCCCCAAACTATTTTGGGATATTAGACAAGAATTCTTTCACTAGAGTTTCATTCATAGTTCCCTTGCAATCAAACAACTTTTCCAGCCTAAAAAATTCTACCAACTTTTTTCTGGCTAGGTAGAAATTTTTTTTTTCGGTATAATCTAGAAAAAGGAATAACAACAAATAGGGAGTTATCCAAAATTGTATGTTATTATGAGACGAAGTCTTGAATCATAGGCATTGTAAAGACACAAAAGTTATTCACTAATGATAGTAGTTACTTGAGATGTGCTACTTTCTCTTATTCGTTTAATTATTCATGTGTGCAAATGCATCTTTTTGTCATTAAAATTTTAAAATAAAGTTAGACATTTCTTGGGGAATAAGTCACATTTGTACACACCAAGTAACCATACAAGTAAGCAAGTAAGGCAAAGAAGCATTTTCCTAATTATTTACAATACTTCTACTGGGGATTTTTTGATACCTAATAAGCGCATGGCGATAGTAAATTTGTGGGATTCGGTTTTTGTAAATCCATTGGCGAAAACCAGTTTGATAAGTTGATAAATGTCAAAGTATATAACCAAGTGGTAACCACGTACATGAGAATGGATAAGGACCAAGAATAATTTAGCAGAAAACAAGAGGGAATGGACAATTTCAATAACCTGCCAATACTTCCACTTAGCAACACCATTTTGTTGTGGAGTGTCAACACATGAAGTCTGGTGAATAGTGCCATCAAGAGCAAGCAACATAGAGAAAATAGTGGAAGTATGCTTAATTCCCACCCAAATCAGATGGAAAACACTTAATCACAGTGGAGTGTTGAGTTTTAATAAGTACTCTAAAAGAACAATAAACAGAAAGGAAGTCAGAATGTTGCTTCATCAGATACACCCAACAATAGTGACTATAATCATTAACAAATGAGACATAATATCTAGAACCTCCTTCAGTAGGTGTAGAGGTAGGTCCTTGCACATCAGAATGAACAAGATCAAATGTTGCTACAGAATGAGAAGTACTATAAGGAAAGGGCAAAGCAGAGAATTTAGTCAATTTACACACACTACAATCTGAGATATCATGATTTTGCAAATCACCAGGATGACATTTAAAGGCTAGAAATTTTAAACGACTCGTTGATATATGTCTAAGGCGAGAGAATGCCATAGATAAAACTTTGAGGAGGAATAATTCAAGTGGAAGGATGACAAATCAACACTAGAAGCAGCAATATGCACAAGTTTCAAACTATCTATAACATATAACCATCTTTGCCTACGACCTATTCAGCACAAGACCAGGAGCACAATAGACATCTGAAAAAGAGAGTATAGATGTATAAATAGATCCAACACCTGCTAAAGGCAAATGAGTGCCGTTAGCAATTTTTATGGACATAGATAAGGTAGAAGGATGTAAATAATCGAATGAAGTAGAGTTTAAGGACATTTGTCTAGAAGATTCTAAATCAATAATCCATGGAGAAGTATTATCTAAACAACAAAGAGATGGCAAACCTATATAAGTAGAAGCTGACATAGAAAATGGTTGTGTAGCCACGAGCTACTGAAATTGTTCAGTAAGATTTTCTGAAACTAGAAACTTTTGAAGCTGTTCAACAAGCTCAATCATTGATCCATCAATTGCAAAACATTTCAACCCCAGTCAACTAATCCAACAATTTTACTGATCCAGAATCAAAATCTTGGCACTAACAAATAACACAAACTGAGCAAAACCCAACAAATTAGCCCAATAAATATCACCAAATATCACCAATATACCAACAAATAGCATCAAAGTACCAATAAATAACACTAACAAAATATTTTTGCAAGTCCCCACGTCTATACCATAGGAGATGAAATAAAGCTACCACAAATTGAGCAAAACAAAGGTAAGAAAGACTACCAAGTCACAACAAGAAATTGGCCCATTAGCGACGAAAATTTTCCGTCGGATGCATATCTGTCAAAAATTTCCGACGGAAACGTCAGAGTGTCGGAAATTACCAATGGATACAAGTCCGTTGGAACTTTCTAACGGACATTGCTATCCATCGGAAATTTCTGGCGGCATCCACCAGGCCGTCAGAAATTCCTGACATCAATGGAAGCCGTCAGTCATTTACAACGGCCTAGTGGAGGCCGTCAGAAAATCTAATAGAAATGTAATGCCGTTGGAAATTTCCGACGGAATTTCCAACAAAAAGTGGATACAGTTAGAAGTTTCTGATAGACTTGAAGTTCAGTCAGAAAAGTACTCATTTCAGTCAAAAATCTCCTTAAAAATATTTTTTAATTCTTCCTTTGCAAAATCTTGAAAATTTCCTTTCTTTATTATAGTAACTATTGTTAATTAAAACTTTTTTTCAATAAGTTTGAGATAAGTTTTATTTTTTAATTACGGTAAAAATTCATCCAATTACTTTATTAATATGTTTTAATATGCGCAATGTTCTATAATAAATATACATTAATTTTTAGACTGCAAAAAATCTATAGAAAATATGTTAACTTTTTTTTTGGGGGCAAACTAGAAGATATGTTAACTGATATATAGCAAGTAAAATTTTGTTCTAAATTTAAAAAGGTTACGAAAAATTGTAAGTGTTATTAACAATCAACAACCCTTAGATATGAAATAGAAAATGATTTATGTTTTGTATCCGTAATTAAAAGTATAAACTAAAGTTAAAGGGGAAAAAAGAAAAGAAAATCAACAATAAACACGAACAATCTCCACAAAGGACATCAATTGGCATGGACCAGAAGCTAACATCAAATATGGAATCTCAGTATGCATAACAACAGTTGTAGTTATGAAATTCAGAAGGTATTAAATAATTAGGTATCATCCCCCAACTATTGCTGGATATATATGCGGCATGTGCACACATATATAATCATATTTCCTTTTGCTCCATTCGCATTTATGACCCGTATACTTGTCTTATGGAAAGGCTGATTCCATACACTCAAAATAATGTTCGGCCATTCAATTTGTAAAAAAACATATTATATGAAATAAATTTTAATGCTAATGTGGTTTACCAATGAAAAACAAAATAAAAAACAAAAAAAAACTTTAATCTTTCATTTTTATTAATTTTTCAGTTTAAAAAAAATTCACATAAACCATATTCTTGCTAATAGAATCCAATAAATTTTAGTAGACCACCTTTCATTATTTTTAGTTTTAATTAACAATGAATATATAATGTACAAAACTAGGGGCAAAACATTATAGTAATGACACACACAAGTAAATTTAGAGTATAAATGACATATTTAATATAATAAAGTTTAATGAAATAATAAAGAATATATAAGTCCAATGCTTAAAAAAGAAAATTCATTATTTCTCAATTCATAAAATTACTAGAAGATATCTTATATATATATATATTTTTTCGGGTAACACATTAACAAAAATATGTAATAGCTTGGTGGTTGGGACTTTACTTCACTATCCCCAGGTTCAAAGTTCGAGTCTCCACTTTGCATTATTGAAAAGAACTTTTTTGTGGGTTGACAGCTTTTGGCGCAGGTTGCTGGTCACAGCCATGGATGTACAAGTGGGTTTTATGGGTAGGTGTGGGTCTGTTCACGAGTTAGGTTGGACGAAAAAAACATTATTGGGTTAATTAGGTAATTCACGTAGTTTGGGGACCTCATTGTAAAAATCAGGAAGTGATTATCTTTTTTTGAAAATCAGGTACCCCACCCACCTATCTATCCCTTCCCTCTATCGCGTTGATCTTGGTGCAAGAACTCGGCAGCGGAGGACTTGACGGTGCTATAGTGCGCTGCTGTAGGAGGCGGAGGACTCGGCGGTGCGAAGGCTATGAGACAAAGAGGTTGAGCTAGAGAAGGCGGCACGGCTGAACTCCAATAGATACAGGTGAGGGCGAGGGAGCAGGAGATGACGGCGGCAATGCTACAGTATCAGATGCAGCAGGCTATGAACGGGAACGACAGTGGGGAACTAGGTCTAGATGGATGCAGGGAGCGAACCAAACGTGGCTATGAGACAAAGAGGTCGAGCTAGAGAAGGCGGCACGGCTGAACTCCAATAGATACAGGTGAGGGCGAGGGAGCAGGAGATGACGGCGACAAAGCTACAGTATCAGATGCAGCAGGCTATGAACGAGAACGACAGTGGGGAACTAGGTCTAGATGGATGCAGGGAGCGAACCAAACGTGGTAGCCGTTCAGATATGGTCTAATTACTTGCGGTGGTGGTGGTTGGTGGTTGCGGTGGAGGTCGGTTGCGGTGGGTGATTGGTGGTCGGTAGGTGGGGTGGGTAGTCGCGGTAGTTGTAGTGGTGGTCGCGGTGGTGACTCGATGTGTTGTGTTGTGTTGTGTGATGACTCAAGTGGTGGTCGCGGTGGTTGTGCTGCT
>CAVNYN010240226.1:0-17041 GCA_963692815.1 Nyctanthes arbor-tristis | reverse complement strand
ACCATTCTGCAGTTCCAAGACCTAAGGCTAGCTCATTTAATTTTGCGCCTGGCCCTTGTCACCCTGCTCAAAGCAACTCGGGGGGATGGCTTGATGACTAGACATGCCAATTTCCAGGCATACGGTATTTTAGAATTCAGGTTCTTTTTGCTTTCTTCTGGCATGTCTAACTAGAAGAAGGGAAAAATCGTACTCTTAATTCCAATGCTATGTAAATTCTGTTTCCTTGCAATCTATCTATTATGTATAGAATATAGAATGAAAGATTTTATTATATATTATATATATCTAGTTCAGAAATATCTTTAACCAGATTTATTATACACGAGTGTTGATTTCATTTATTTGATTTTATTTAGAAATGCCAACGTCGACGAAATTTAAAAAAAAAAAAGCATATTCTTTTTAAAAAAAAAAAAAAGCATATTCTGGATATATGAACATCAAACTCATCTTATTGTGCATATATTATTTTATATTGAAGTGTTATGATTATGAAATGAAATTCCAACATAAATTATTATTATTATTATTATTATTATTATTATTATTATTTGACGGAACGTAAAACAATTTTGGAAATATTGTCTTCGGTTTTCCTTTTAGCTCATTTTCTTGTGGATGTACTGCAGCTACATATTTTGTGAGTGGTGTTCAAAACTTTAAATGACTACATCTACCATGTCCATTTGATCACTTTCCTGTGGTGGACTATATTTTCACGATAGTAGATGACGAAAACTTTGAATTAAACTAGCGTAATACACTGGCGGTGGGCCCCCCCAAAAAAATTGGGGGAAAATTTTTTTTCCTTCTAAAAAAGGGGAAAATAATTATAATATATAAAAAGTTTAGTCGTGTGTCCTTTATAGCTCACCCGTCAAACCCACCTCCTTAATAGCGCTTGGCTCCGGTACTGACGTAATACCACAATTTTTCCCTGTGGAAAAAGAAGCTTGACACTCTTTGAATTAGTAGCCTCAACCTTTTGCTTATATCCTTGAAAACTTCGATCAATATGTAAAGATGTCAAACAAGTTGGTCAAAACCATAATTTAGGTTTTTTGTCAAAAAAAAAAAGTCCATAATTTAGGGACCCGTGCTCGGTGTCCAACTGAAGCGAGCATATCTTTTGGAAGCAAAATGACGAGACTAATAAGACTTACTGTCCCAGATGGTGATAAACAATGGGTCTCTGTCATTCGGGGTTGTTGGGACCTCTGAATTTCACTTTTATTGTTTTTTTTAAATTTTATTTCTTATTTGTTGATTTACCATTTTGCCCTTAGCGCTTTTGTGTTAAGCGTTCTTAGGGTTTTATGGCTTCATTATTATATTAATTAATTAAATTTTGTGAGGTTTTCTTTAGTTGGTGAATTACAGTTTATGCACTAGCTCTTCGCAAGGTTTTCATTTGAATCCTTGCTTTGCGTTGCGTAAAATTTAATTGGGCCAAATTTTATAAAAAGTTAATTTCACAAATCGTCTTTAATCTTTGCGTTAAGAATCAGTTTTGTCTCTAATCTTTTTTTACACTTCACAGCCCCCAACCTTTAATAAATGCACGCAAATCGTCCTTTTATCACTATTCTATAAAATTTTCAACAAAATGACGACTATACCCCTTAAAATTTTTAATTTTTAAAAAAAAAAGTTTTTAAATAATAAAAAATTAAAAAACCCAACCCACCCCATTCCTACCCCTACCCCACCCCCAAGTCCCCCTCCCCCTCCAGCTGGAATTCCTACGGTAGTCCGCCTAAACGGTGCCATTCTGGCGGCCAAAAAGGAGGGGTGAATCCCCTCATGCTAGCAGCACAAATGCTGCCGAAAATGACAGGGATTTTGCTGTCAGAAATTGCTGCTATTTGCAGTAGCATTTGTGCTCACAAATGGGGGGAGAATACCCCACTCCCCCCTAATTTTTCTACTAGAAATGGCAGAAATTTCTGCCATCTCTAGCAGCCCCATTTGTGAGCACAAATTCTGGCGGAAATGGCAGCAAAATAGCTACCATTTCCAGCAGAAAATGGGGGGATTCAGCCCTCTCTGTTAGCAAATTTGGGGCTTGAATCCCTCCCATTTTTCTGCCAGAAATGACAGAAATTTCTACCATTTCTGACAGAAAAATTTGGAGGATTCTCCCTCCATTTGTGTTTCCATTGCTATCGTTTTCTAGCAGCACAAATGAGGTTAATCCCCCAATTTTTGCTGCCATTTCCAGTAGCAAAATGGGGGGATTCACCCCCCCTTTTTAGCCATCGAAATGGTACCGTTTCAGCGGCCGGCAGTAGGAATTCTACCCAGAAGGGGACGTCGGAGTGGGGTAGGGGGTAGGGATGGGGTGAGTTGGGGTTTTTTTTAATTATTTTAACTTTTTTAAAAAAATAAAAAAGTTTAAGGGGTATAATCGTCATTTTATTGAAAATTTTATGGAATAGTGACCAAATGGACGATTTGCATGCATTTATTAAAGATTGGGGGTTGTAGAGTGTAAAAAAGAGGTTGGGGACGAGACAGATTCTTAACTCAAAAGTTGGGGACGATTTGTGAAATTAACCCTTTTTATAAATGAGGAATGACATGGAATACAACAATCTCGAGGTCTAACTATTTAGGTGATGGTCATATATGGCTACCAGTAGAAATGTGCATGGAAGACGTTTGTACTATTATGGTTCAAACAAATATTGTAGTGGTTAAAGTTTTCATGTTTCTAGCAGAAGGTCACGGATTCAAACCTCCCCTATCCTATATCCCCTTCTTTTTATTGTTGTTGTTGTTATTGTTGTTGTTATAGTAGTAGTATAGTCGTAGTAGTAGTAATAATAATAATAATAATAATAATAATAATAATAATAATAATAATAATAATAATAATAATAATAATAATAATAATTGTAGCAGCAGCAGTAATAATAATATTAATAATAATCTATAGTTATATGTTCCTAGAAGGTCACATATTTCAAAGGGAATGTTATTTGTTCAAGAATTGAAGACCAAGTCAATAATAAGTTGAGCTTGAGCTCCCAAGTGGAATGCATTAGGGAAATCAATTCCCAACATTTACGTGAGCAACATAAATTCTAGCATCATAAATTTTATTTTTCTTAACAGTTTTTGTAATACAATGCTTTATATTTTTAATTTTTAATTGTATTGATATTTTATAATTTCGATAGTGATTTGTTTGTACAAAAGAAGTAAGCATTTTCACTATATTCTCAATTCAATGAAGTTCTGAATCTCCTTTGTTTCGTAGTTTTTAGAGGTATCTCCAACAATTTATTGTCTTTGTCATCGTGATCTGCATAAACCAATGGTTGACTGTTTGGCAATTTTTTATTATAAGGATTTTGTGGCTTAGAAGCGGCCTTGTAATTTTTCATGTTTTCAAACTTCCACATTTGTAGTTTGATTTTGTGAAAATCACAATGGACTTGTGATTTAGATGCTTATGATGTTGACGATTTTGATGATTTACCACTAATATGGTTAAATTTAGTTGTCAATAATAGGGGCATATCATGGCTTATTTAGTTGCCTCCTAAGATAATTACCAGGATGACATTTTCTCATTTGATAGATAGTGCCTTATTTTTAGAGATTCTTCTGTTTGAATTGGATATCTATTTTTATTATAACTATGAAAGAAACTCGATTCCCTGTTATATTTACTTCATCCAAGGGTCTTTTTATTTAATGCTTGCTACACTACTAGATAAATCATTAATATCTTTTTCAAGTTGAATTCCAGCTATTTTGATTGCTCATTAGTTCCATCCTCTTAATTGTTTATCGGATTCTTTTTTATTTTAAATAGTATTTTTTATTTTTCCATCCTCTTGATTGTTTGGAAAAAGTCACGTCAAATTGGTCAATGTGTTAGATTATTCCTTTTGAGGGTGTAGTGGAATATATATCGGATTCTTTTTTATTTTTAAATATTCATAACTTCCAGTTCTATTGTAGTTTTTAATTATCTCTTTTAAAATTTGTCTTCCGTGCAATGCACGGGTGCAACACTAGTAATAATAATAATGCTTTATCACCGGCATACTCTTCACCATCATTAAGCAACATTAAATTAAATTATATATATAAGTTTAATTTAATAAATTTTTCTCCACAATTAAAGGGTGTCAATAAGGAAGAGTGTGTACCCAACATAGAATTTGATAAATTTTAGAAATTCATACAATTCTATATTTTCTCAATATAGAATTCTATAGATTTTATAGAAATCCGACATCCTCAATTACCCATGGATTATTATTGAATTCATTAAATTTTGGAATTATATAGATTTCTAAGACTTTTAAATGTAAAACTATACTTCCAACTTTCTTGCCCAACAATCCGACAACGAATTCTTATGGATTTTATTTCACGAAATTTTTTGAAAGTATTGCATGGATTTTTATTTTTTTTAAAACCTAATAATCAATGAAAATTTTTAATTATAATAAATTGAGGAAACACAATGTCTACTTTAACGTTAAGAAAGGTCGTATTGATTGATCACTACTCAAAGTATCTCAACATATCTTTTTCTAGATTTACAAATGCATAGATCGTAACGACCATAAATGCGATTATTTTTTACATTTTCCAATTAACCATAAAGACGTCTAAAAAAATGCACGAGGCCAAGAGTGTTTTTCCAAAAACATTCAAGCATTGGACATCTCGTGTCATAATAGTATTAGATAGTGTTACGTTATTATAACATTATTATATATAAACACATTTCTATACCTTTTTCAAATCATATTATTAACTGATGTTATGTCACATTATGTGTTTGACGTCGCAACGTATCATAAACATTTTCTTCCTTTTTTTAATAGGAAATTTTTTTATTAAGTATTCTCCCGCACTTTTTTTCTTTGAGACACTCCAAATTCGTGACTCGTTCAAGTCTACGCATGAGAAACAGTGCAAAAAGGGCAAGGTGAAGAAAGAAAATCTGCCATGGACGCTGAAATCAAGAATTTAGCTTGTGTGGGATTTACTGTAATGGGATCTCTCTGTTACGGCTATTTCATCTCTGCAAAATTTCCGAAAGGGTTATGGAGATTGATTTCTCTTGCGCCCATTTTCTTACTCTACACACTTCTCCCTCTCTTTGTAAATTTTGCCTTCTTCAAAGCAGTTACGGCATTCTACATCACCTGGCTCTGCAATTTCAAGCTCCTTCTCCTTGCTTTCAATCAGGGCCCCCTTTCATCAAACCCCCCTCTCCACATCTTCATCGCCACTGCTGCACTACCCATCAAGATCAAGCAAAAAAATGACCCGCCAATTGCTCCGAGTCCCAAGAAATTGCCTCTCAATCCGGCTACTGAAACTGTTGCTCTTGCTGTATTATCAACAGCTGTAATTCGTGGATACACAGATTATTTTCCCTTCCCCTCCCAGATTTTATTGATTTTATACGCTTGTTTGGTGTTTCTCTTGAATGATCTGTTCGCTGCTTTCTCTAGTTCTCTGGTTCGTCTTCTTCTGGGATTAGAGCTTGAACCCCCTTCCGACGAGCCTTATCTCTCGACGTCCTTGCAAGAATTTTGGGGCCGGAGGTGGAATCTCACGGTCGCGACCACTCTGCGTCAGACAGTGTACAAGCCCGTAAGATCGGCAGCAGCGGCGGTGGTGGGTAAAAACTACGCTCCGGCGGTGGGGGTTCTGGCGGCTTTTCTGGTATCGGGTCTGATGCACGAGCTAGTGTTCTACTATGTTAACCGGGTGAGTCCTTCGTGGGAAATGACACTGTTTTTTGTGCTTCATGGGGTTTGCGTGTTGGTGGAGTTTGGGTTGAAGGTGGCTGTGGGTGGCAAGTGGCGGCTGCCGTGGTTCTTTAGTGGGCCGTTGACGGTGGGATTTGTGATGGCGACGAGCTTTTGGCTGTTTTTTCCGCCATTGGTAAGGAATGGCGCAGATGTAAAGGCTATTGAGGAGTTCCATTGTTTTGAGGAGTTTGTGAAGGAGAAGATTATCAAGCTTAGACCTTCATTATGATGTGATTAATTGAACATTGGTTTCACGATAGACTTGTGTTAATCAATTGCATAGCATTCAAATTTCTATACATACAGTGTTCTGTTCTAAGGATATTGAAAATTTCCATCTACTTTTGGAATATCAATGCATGAAGTTGGGTTCATTTAAATTAGGGGGAAAATGAATATGACTCATTGCTATTTTCATGAACAAGATACTTGGTGGAAAAATCTATTTGTACTTAAAAGTTTTACTTAAAGTTTTACACACATGCATGTAGTCATGCGATGATTTTTTATTTAAATGTGATGTGATAGGTAGAAAAACGAGATCTTACTAAGTGTCTAGTTTGTAAGAAATTAAGTAAATATATACCTATGAATAGAATAAGATAAAAAATTATTGGTACACTACGGAGCCTCTTGACATAAAGTAATGAACTTTTTAATTCTTACAAAAAAAAAAGGGAAGATAATCACTTAATTTCAATTGTTTATGCTAATCAAAGTCCTATTATGGATGGATGCGGATGATTGAGCTAGAGCTAGATTTTACATTCGGGAGTGTGTGAGAATGTGAGGGAGGGAGACTGGGAAAAATGAGAATTCCACAGGGAGGACCCCCCACCCACCAAGGAATACGGGAAGGAGGGAATATATATATATATATATATATATATGTATATATATATATATATATATATGGAAGTGACACAAGAAAGTTGGGTATGATATGTACTTTCCTTTTTATTTTATTTTTTTTCCAGAAATTAGGGTTTATTTGTCCATAACATTTGGTTTAGTTATCAATTATGTTTAGTTATCAATTATTTATACTAGATTTTCACTCAGATGATATTACCAGATAATATATTCCATTCAAATCAAGTAAAAATGCTTAACACAAAATCATAAAAAAAAGTACAATTCAACTAAATATTTCTAAAGGAACTATAAAAAACAACCGCATAGAATATAATAAACATATTAACTTAACAAAACAAATAGTATATGTTACATCCGATTAATATAACTTGAATAAATGATAAATGATAATACATGTATTACAACATATATAATAAAATTGGTTGTTTGGTCATCTTTAACACAAATCATAATTTTCAGAGCTTTTCAATTTGTAATCCTTGAAATATCTTATAAAATTGTTTATGAGTAAACATCAACTTTTTCCTATAGAATGCAAGTGTGACCTATTAACTCATTTGATTTTTTTTACTTTTTTAATATGTATTAATGATATCTAATTTTTCTTAATATACACATTCTACAGACTAAATATTTTAATATGTTACTATAATTTAATGAGTGTTTAAAGAACCAAACCTTCATCATGATAACTTCGATTGGAAAAATCAAGAATTGGCTCGAAATCAGTCCGGTTTACTTCAAAAACTATTTATCCAAAAAGGGTCCAAAAAATAATAAAAAAACCCCAGAGGTTATAAAATGGTAAAAATAAAAAAATTATAAGATCAAATGTTCTTTTTTCACATTATTTTATGTAAAAGTTAATTTTTTCAATTATTTAATTAAAATCGTTTTGACTTAGATTTGAATCAATTCAAGACCCTCCACCTATCGTCTTTTCTCATTTGATGATTGGTCTAATTTTTTAGAACATCGAATTTGATAAAAAAAAACATGTATTACAATTTAATTTAGAAAAATCTCAAACATAACCATCATTTTATGAAAATAAGAAAAAAATCACCACAAGATGCTATTCTGTAGACCAGTTTCAATTTATGAAATCATCAACCTTTTTTAGGTCAATTTTATGAATCCTACTTTTTTTTTAAAGATGTCGTAGTTTTGTTTTCAATGTTTTTAAATAGTTGGAACATGTGTGTAAAAAGAATGGGAAAAAATTAGATCATGAAATAGCAAACTTGATTGTTTAGCCAAACCGGAATACATTTTGGTCAAGTTGAACCGACTTCGTTTGACTTCGCACCACTGTGCTAACACCGTATTTTCAAAACTGGACTGCAAACCAGGGAAACCTTCGGCTCGACCGCAAACCGGTCAACCCAAATATTTTTCACCGGTTCATTATAAACTTTTTTCATTAATGATCCAATAAAATTTTAAACTTTTTGAAAACTCAAGGCACATAAGCTAATGTCCTATTATGCAAAATCATTCTTCAAATAGCTTAATATAGGTATATATCTTTAATTCTTTTTACTAAATAATCAATGTGGGATTCCCTTCTTATGCCCAGAGTGAGATTTTCAATGGCTCTTAAAAGTGAATAAAATTTCAACATTTTTTTAATGACAAATCCATGTTCAATTATAATGTTCAAAAGTCACTTAATTGCCTTTTTATTATATTATGGAGTTTTGCTAGTTATTTGAAAATTTTATAAATTTTAGAATTTATTTTTTAAGTTTTAAATTAAAACCGGTTTGATCTTGATTTGACTATATTCGACCTTTTGAACCTTGAACTATTAGCTTTTTTGGTTCAATGACTGATCTAGTTTTCTGAACGGTGAATGCTGGAACCAATTGAAAGCAATCCGATGGTATGAGATAAATACGGGTATGGTTCACACAATCTGATGGTATGTGATAAATACAGATATGGTTCACAGGTTCACAATAAACTTTATGTCAATAATGGTCTATTAAAATTTTAAATTTGTTGGAAGCTCAAGACTCATAAGTTAAGACCCTATTATGCATAACCCTTCTCCAAGTAACTTAATATATACATTCATCCTCAATTCTTTTCACTAAATAACTAGTGTGAGATTCGCTTTCTATGATCAAAGTCACATTTTCAATGGCTTTTAAAAAAAGAATAAACTTTCAAAATTTTTTAAGGACAAATCCATGTGAGAATTTAATTATAATGCTCAAAACTTACTTAATTTCCCTTTTATTATGGAGTTTTGCTAATTATTTGACAATTTTATAAATTTTAGCATTTTTTTAAGTTTTCAATTAAAACATGTTCGACCTCATTTAGACTTGATTCGACCTTTTGAACCTTGAATCGCTAGCTTTTCTGGTTCGATGATCGGTCCGATGGAACATTGGCAAATTCTGGAACCAATCTGGGAAGCAATCTGACAGTGTGAGATAAATTGAAATAAAAATTAAGAAAATTGATCAAAAATAAAACTGCTCAAGATAAGGAATAAAAAATTTAAATGTAAAGTGGGAGAGATTTGAGTAACTTCTTAGGTAGAATGAGTTTCATTAAAGGAAATAACGAAAATGTGGATAAAGAAATAGAGATTTTTCTGGATAAAATGAAATCTGATTTAGTGATTGGGATTTAAAATTGGAAAATATTGTAATAACAAAAAGTTAAACTAAATATATCTATAAATAATATAAAACAAATAAAAATTAAAAAATATATAATGAAATGAATGGCCAAGATTGTAAGATAAGAATGGCCAAGATGACTTGCCCGATTTGGCAAGTGAAAATAAGCAGAAAAAAGTGAAATGACAAGAACTCTACTTTATATATATATATATATATATATACTAGAATTCTCACCAGTGTGTTGAACGAGATCTAAAAATAATAACAAAACTAATTTTAGGGATACATATTTATTTGGTATGAAAAAGTGACATGTTTAGTTGTCAACCATGTATTAGATGATTATGAACCTTCAAATTTACCACTTGCATATAAACAACCAATTCACATTTGTCAACTAATAAATATCAGTTATTCATATCAGATAAACATGTCTACTTAAAATTACTTTAATAACAAATGTCAATGAATTTTTATACAAAAATTTAATAAATTATTAATAGAGCTAGTTGAGTCATATATATTGGCATTGTGAGACATAAGTTTTTATAATCATTCTATCATATTTAGATTTATTTGTCAGTAACACTTTTTACACCAGTTAATTCTTATTTTTTATACAGTGCATATAGGAGACGAGAGGGGAACTAATATTAGTTTTTATGTCAGATAAACATTTCTTCATATAATTACTCTAATAATAAATGTCAGTGAATTTTTATACAAAAATTTAATATAAATTATTAATACAGCCAGCTGAGTCATATTAACATTAGGAGACGTAAGTTTTTATAATCATTCTATTATATTTAAATTTATTTGTCGGTAACACATTTTGTACCAGTTAATTCTTTTTCTTCTTTTTTTTGATACAGTGGGCATATGGGAGGGAAAAAGCAGGTGTGTTCCAACCCAGGGTCTCCTATCTAGAATGTGATAAACCTAACTGTTGTAGCACTTGTTTGAATTATAACACCAGTTAATTATACATATATAAATAAAAATTAATTGAGGTGATTCAATAAAAATAAATGTTTAATAAAAATTGTTGAATAACTATTACAGTGTAACCGTATCAACATTCGGTCTATCTCTCAAATAAATAATATAACTCCAAATACGGTAAGACTTAAATTGTTCTATAGGAAATTATCAAAAAGTTCTAATTTAATTATAGAATCTGTAAATTAGAATATTATAATTTTATAAAAATTAATTTGATTATTGCACTACAATAACTATATAAAATTTCTTCAAAAGTTATTAAAAATTGAAATTTACAATTAAGGTTACAGATTTTTAGAAATTTATTAGTTTAGAGACGTGCTATGCTTGTGTTTTTGAATCATAAAAATTACTATATACTTTATTTGAAATAGAACTCCTAATTAATTTCATGTTCGATTTGATAAGTGACGGATCCCTAATTCAAAATATTCGGCTAAAGAAATCACCGTAAATTGAGGATCATATATGGTTTAATAAAGGAAAGAGTGAATATTATTTAATAAATTAGTGTAACAATCTCAAAAAAAAAAAAGATAGAAATAAAAATGCAAAAAGTGAATTAAATAATGTCACAAAAAATCTTATAGAGCTAGAAAATGAGCGGGAAAAATCATCATTCTCTTATTTTATATATATAGATATATGTATGTATGTATGTATGTATGTATACACACTGGTTGTGGTACATATATAATGTGGTGTAATTAGTAAAAATAGTGTTATAGATATAACCATTTACGATATAAATCAATATATATATATATATATATATTTGAGATACAAAGGGATATAGGAGAAAGGCATGTGTGATTTAAACTCAAGACTCCTGCTTGAAACGTGATAATATAATTACTGTAACACTAATTTGATAAGTTTTAACCCTAAAAAGAGTTGGATGGACAAGTGCAATATTACGTATAGATAGTCTTTTAGTACAAATGCTATGTGGTGTGCGGTGCACCACACAGACATGCAACTCAAATGTAATTAAACTTCGGTAGAGTATCTATTTTAAGGTAGAAAAAATGTCCAATTTACCTATAATAATGACAAATAAAGTCAAATTTCTCAAGGTATTATTATTTTCAAAATTTAATGCATAGATCATGGAGTGATATGTTGAGTATTTTGTTTATATCTCATTAGTGTTTCAAGGTCTTTTAAGTTCCAAATTTGGAACAAAAATCCTGGTACTATACGGATTACGGGTATCCATGCTCTATATTATTGATGAAATAAAAAGAGGAGTGTTATTTATACATATATAATAAGGTGACAAGTGTACAAAATTTGTACATGTATTCTAAAAAATTGTGATTTCAAAAAAGATAGAAGATATTTAAGTAAAGGGTTCACAAATCGTCCCCAACCTTTGAGTTAAGTCTTGATTTTATCCCCAATATTTGTTAAGACACACCACAGCCTCTAACCATTGAAAATACGCACAAATCATCTCTTTTTACACTATTTCACAAAATTTTTGACAAAAAGACGATTATATCCCTTTAAACTTTTTAAATTGTTTTTAAAAAATGTTTAAAAATAATTAAAAAAAGAAAACCCCACCACACGCACGATAGCAATTTGGGGAGGGGGAGACTCCCCCTATTTAGCTGCCAGAAGTGCTACTATTTCTGACAACAAAAATGGAGGGAGTCCCTCCCTAAATTTCGTGTGAAATAGAGGGAAGGCTCCCCCAGTTGGCCGTCGGAAACCGTAGCATTGGCTGCCGAAATGGCAGCACAAATAGAGGAGTCTCCTCCCCTTATTTCGTGTGAAATGGGGGAGGCTCTCCCTATTTGGCTACCGGAAACGATAGCATTGACTGCTGTGGCAGCAATGACAGCACAAATTAGGGTGGGGGGAGTCTCTCCCCATTTCGTGTGAAATGGGGAAGTCTCCCCCCGTTGGTGGGTAGGGGTGAAGTGGGGTGATGTTTTCTCTTCTTTTTTTTTTTTATTTTTAAACTTTTTTTTAAAAATTTAAAAAGTTTAAAGGGGTGTAGTAATCTTTTTGTCAAAAATTTTGTGGAATAGTGTAAAAAAAGACGATTTGTGAGTATTTTTCAAATGTTGGGGGCTGTAGTGTGTCTTAACAAATGTTGGGGTTAAAATCAAGACTTAACTCAGAGGTTGGGGACGATTTGTAAAATTAACCTTTAAGTAAACTAACATGTGAATTTGTAGGACTCAATTCATTTATTGTAAAATAAATTGACATTTTTAAATACATTCGTGAGAGTTTCTATTTGAATAATTCTAAATGGACAAAAAATGTAACAAAATTGACAAGTGTCATAAGTGAGTGTTGTTGATGTAAAAGTGATCTGATGTGTTAAAAAATAAAATTGTTTTATATGTTAGTTTTGTTATAATTTTTATATGTGATTTTGTTTAAATAGCACAACTCTTTTTGTTTAGGCAGGAGCATCAAAATTTCTTTTTGGAAAAATTTGATATTTTGACCAAGAAATACAAAGAGATGGAAGAAATAAAGAGATGGAGGAGACGACGAAGTCTATCGCCATCATTGATTGATTATTCTCTTGCACTTTTGTCTTCCGTGATAACATTCCAATTCACTATTCTTCAATCATCAATTTACACAAATCTCCAATTTAGAACAGTGAAGAAAGAAAAAGGCTAGAAAAATTGGTGAAGAAAACAGCAATGGAATTGGAAGGTGAAATCAAGAATTTAGTTCGTCTGGTTTACAGTGACAGCATCTCTCTGTTATTGCTATTTCATATCTGCAAAATTTCCAAAAGGGCTATGGAGATTGATCTCTCTTGTCCCCATTTTCTGTCTCTACATAATCCTCCCTCTCTCTGTAAATTCTGCCTTCTTCAAAGCATTGCAGCTTTCTACATGACATGGCTCACAAATTTCAAGCTCCTTCTCTTTCCTTTCAATCAGGGCACTCTTTCATTTGACCCGAAAAAGCCCCCCCCCCTCCACGTCTTCATCATCATTGCTGCACTACCCATCAAGATCAAGCAAAAAACCGACACCCTAATTGCTCGGAATCCCAAGAAATTGCCTCTGAATCCGGCTACGGAAACTGTTGCTTTTGCTGTATTTATAGCTGTAATTAGTGGATATAAAGATTATTTTCCATCCAAGATTTTATTGATTCTATACTGTTGTTTGGTGTTTCTGTTGATCGATCTGCTCGTTGCTTTATCTAGTTCTCTGGTTCATCTTCTTGTTGGATTAGAGCTTGAACCCCCTTCCGACGAGCCTTATCTTTCGACTTCCCTCCAAGAATTTTGGGGCCGGAGGTGGAATCTCAAGGTAACAAACGCTCTGCGTCAGACAGTGTACAAACCCGTGAGATGGGCGGCGATGGCGGTGGTGGGCAAAAACTACGCGCCGGCTGTGGGGGGTTCTGGCTGCTTTTGTGGTGTCCGGTCTGATGCACGAGCTATTGTTCTACTACGTTAACCGGGTGAATCCTTCCTGGGAGATGACACTATCCTTCCTGGGAGATGACACTATCTTTTGTGCTTCATGGAGTGTGTGTGGTGGCGGAGTTTGAGTTGAAGGTGGGTGTGGGTGGCAAGTGGCGGCTGCCGTGGTTCGTTAGTGGGCCGTTGACGGTGTGTTTTGTGGTGGCGACTAGCTTTTGGCTGTTTTTCCCGCCATTGGTAAGGAATGGTGCAGATGTAAAGGTTATTGAGGAGTTCCTTTCTTTTGGGGAGTTTGCGAAGGCGAGGATTCTCAGCCCTCAGGGTCTTGCAATTTAGCGGATAGAATTCAAGTTGATGGTGTTTGATACTTCGATTCTCATTGTCACCAAAGAGAATGAGGCGTAGACGGGTGTCATGGTGATCTTTTTCATATAATTGAATAATTACGAAATGAGTAATTTTTTTTTATACACTCGGATATGGGATAGTGGAGGGCCATGTGTAGTTTGAACCTAAAACTTCCTGTCTGAAACGTGAAAAACTTAATCATTATAACACTTGTTCAAACCACTATAAAATGAGTAGCATGAGTATTTACTATTTAGAAAAGAATGAGAGTCCTTACACAAATCATTTTTTTTATGCCAAATTTATGTCTTCATTTTTCGTCATGGTGGGCGTTTTGCCAATCAAATCTTGTGAGACTATACGCTTCATCTAACTTGACACCTTATATGCTTTAGGCTCTACAATAGGCAAAACTTCACAACACCGTCTATTACCAAATTACTGTCGATGAAAATGTTCGAAAACTTCTTGTAGGTTTTTTAACAAAACCTCTCACTCCATGTGGCCTATGTCGATGCATGCCACCTGTGTTTTAAATCCATGCTGTGTGCATTTATATATGTTTCATGAGATTAGATGTTTTGTAAATACAGGAGGTTTTTAAAAATTACTCTTACGGCCGATTTCAACACCACCATTAAAGGCTTGGCCGGGTTAGGTTGGGCTTGCGCTCAATTTTTACCAATCCAATTGAATCAGATTGATAAAAATAGAACCTCACCCAACCCGCTTAAAGACGAAACCCAACTCAACCCAACCCAACAAAAAACGTTCAGTCAGGTTGGGCTAGTTTCGGCCAGTTTAAGCTTCAGGTCAAGGACACTTTTATTTAGTTTCTTGTGTTTATATTATAGATTCGACTATTATAGTTTACTTAAAATTTTTAGATTTTACCATCACAAATTTGTGAGACCATATAATTTGAGTTTTTTTTTTTTTTTTATAATGGACGTTTCATTCATTCATCACTGAAAGTGCTCCTATCAATATAGAAGGCTAAAAACATAGGAATACTCTCCTTCCATACTATATCATAATCTAAATCACAAGCATATACTGCCAGCATGTGGGCTATCCTATTTCTCTCGCGAGAAATATCACAAAACGTGCCATAATTGGCTAGCTCAAACAAGCTCCAAATATTGTTCAACACTGGGGACAAAGAAGTCAACGCATCACCTTCGATAATCCCCTTAACCACCAACGCATTGATCTCTACCCTTTGCTAACAGCCATTGCTCTTCAATGGCAACCTTCAGCCCCTAACAGAGAGTATGTGTTGGAGTTAATGTACAAGGCCCAATAGTTGGACCGGGTTTGTAGATAATGGACTGATTTAATTAATAAGATTAATTGTGTCGGATCATACATGGGCTCTAGAATCCTAATCAGATTAGGGTTGCGCTAGGGTTCGAAACCTATAAATAGAGCGCTTTGGGATATCGGGTTACTACAACATTTACATACACATTCTATATTAACTTGCTAGCACAAGATAATATAGAAACCCTAATCCCACTACGAAAAGTTCGTGTTCTTAGATTGTTCTTTCTGTGTTGATTACTGTTAGAGGCTGGACGCTTAGACAGTTGTAGTGTGATCAGATAAACCGAATATACTGCTACGTTATAGGTAACTTTCTGATCATGAATTCCATCTAAGAGCAAGTTTGATTTTGATGTAGGAATTATAGTTTTTATTTCCGCTGTGCATGTTGTTTATAATTTCTAATAGTGGTATAAGAGCCACATTGCTTCTTGTTCGATTTCGTTATTTTATAACAATAGTTGTTATTGTTTCTTATCAATTTGATTTGTGGTAATAGACAATGAAAATTATTTATGAAATAATAAATTCCGAATTTGATTTGGAATTATGTTAAAAATCTGATTTGATTTTATATTTTCAATTGAATAAAAAAAAGGGCAAAAGGGTTACTGTTGCGGCTAACCGTTAGAACTGTTCCGGCGGTACAGTAGGGCAGTTGCAGTGCCGACCGTCGCTACAACTGCAACGTCGTTACGCCGCAGCAGCAGCAGAGCCAGGCTACTGCGAACAATAGCAGTCTACTATTGTTCGCAGCAACGCCTGGAGCAGCTCTTGCGGACGGCAGACGCCGCTCTAGGAGCCGCGGCGCTTTCGTGAAAGGCAGGCGAGCACGTATGCCGGGGCGGCTGTGCAATTTTTGAAATTACACAGCAAGCCCCCTTGTTTCAGAAGATTGAAGGGAAGCCAATGTAATTTCAAAAATTGTATGGGCAGTCCCTTATGTTTTGGATACTTAGAGATTGGTCCCTGAAGTTTTTAAAATTACAAAATCAGTCTCATCTTTTAGAAATTTAACAAATTGATCTTTAGGTTTTAAAATTTAACTTAAAAGTTTTTGTAAAATTTTTGTATTTGTCAATTAGGCTGAAAGTTTTTTTTTTTTTTAATTTGGATAAAAAACGCTCTTCCGATCTAATTTTGACTTAATTTAATATTTGATTTCAAACCCTAAAGACTTTCCAAAACTTATATCAAAGTATGACTTTGAGTTATTTTGTTTGTCCCCTTTAGTTAATAAAATTGATTGATTAATTAGATTAATCATGATATTTTATAAAATTGATTAATTAATTTACTTCTTATTTGGTTCTTTTTATTTGTCTAAAGTGTTTAGACACCTATTGTCAACTACTATAAATCTAGAAATTGATGTGTTCATTAATATTAGATATTGATAGATGTTTGTGGATGATTATGGACTCGACCCTTGTGATTGGTTGAATGCACGGTTAATTATTTTCTATTATTCTTGTTGGGGGCCTTCCAGCCGATTATTTAATTCAATTGGGCCTACATGCCAATTATATAATTTTAGGCCTGCGAGCCAATTGTTTTAAATTTTATTTGGGCCTGCGTGTCCAGATTTCTGCGTCTATGCCAGTTAGTATAGGATACAAATTGGAGATAGACCACAAGAAGAC
>CAVNYN010240218.1:0-20367 GCA_963692815.1 Nyctanthes arbor-tristis | reverse complement strand
CTTCAATTCATGTCAATTAAGTCATTACACTTTAGTTTATGTCAATTATCAATCAAATCTTTCTTTAGCGTCAATTCCATAACAATATTTTGATCTTCAAGCAATCTTTCAATGATATTCAAGTAATTCTTTCAAAACGAACAACTTCGTTGCTTACCTTAATTTGTAGAAATTTTCGGGATGTTACAGCATAATCATTTTAGATTATGAGCATTTTCCCCTTTACAAGGATGACATAACTTCTGGGAGCTTAACATGTTAACACCATTTCTGCAGCAGTATATATTTGAATAGGAATGAAAGGAACAAAACACAAGAATGCTCAAGCCAAGGATACACCCCCCCAATTTCAGGCAGCAAATAGAGGGATTCACCCAGCATTTCGGGCAGCAAATGGCAAAATGGCCGGCCGCCAGAATGTTTCCATTTCCAGTAGCCAATCTTGGCAAGGGGTGGGTTGGGTTTTTCTTTTTTATTTTAATTTTTTTATTATTTTTAAACCTTTTTTTAAAAAATGTAAAAAGTTTAAGGGGTATATTTAAGGGGTCTAACCGTTATTTCGGTGAAATTTTTTTGGAATAGTGGAAAAAAGACAATTTGCCTGCATTTATTAAAGGTTGGAGGCTGTAAAGTGTGTGAGCAAAGGTTAGGGACAAAACTGATTTTTAACTCAATGGTTAGTGACGATTTGTGAAATTAACCCTTCTAGATTTGCATAAATAGACATTTATTCAAGATTTGTTTCTTAAAGAGCTGAGTCATTTTGGTAGTCATTCGCCAATCTTTTTTTTTTTTTTCCCTAATTTCCAGGTTTGTGGCCAGTGAGACATGTTTTAACTTCTTTTATAGGATATAAGCAAAAATGCAGTTTCCTAAATCACAAGTAAAATTCTCAAAGGCATGGCATAAGAAGGTCAGTCAATGTTACGAAGCATTACTGATGTTAGGCTACCGTTGTGAAAAAAGAAATCCTCACACCTCGACTTGGTGATAAATTGTGACTGGGGACAAAATTTTGGAGAGAGATCATAAATGACTTGAGTAGAAAGGAAGCTAAGATCCACATCAAACTTAAAGGTCTGGATTGCAGTTTGATTACCTGTTTAGTTCCACTGCAAGCCTTTCATCAATAAGGTTTACATGCTCTTTCCAATATCCAATGAATATCCAAGGATGGGAAGACCAAGTAAGTAGGCAACTAGAATAAAGAAAATAGAATTTTGTCAAACAAATAAGCCTCCTTGGAATGTAGAAGTTAGTGGAGAGACGTCAACAGACATGCAACCAAAGAGAATAGAATTTATTTTAAAGATCGGAAGAGATCATAGAGGACCACATTATCATACACAAGAATATCTTATATTGGAATTTTCTGGCTGCAGTATCCAACTTCACTAATGCAAAACATTAAAAATAAAGTAGCATGTTATGCAGACGGATTTTTTTAAGCTGCTTTTGTTACCTTCACTCATTTTTTTCAGTGACTGAATTTGGATTTTTTTCGCTTACCGATTTTGTTCCTGTTTGTCCTTCCATCATTAGCATTTTAATTTGCTATGCAGACGGATGAGTACATACTTTCAAAGAATTATTGGTCCTGCAACTAATTCATCAGGTCTTGCCTTGCGAGATTAATCACCATAATAATGCTGATGAGATGTGGTTCGACTTTAATGAAAAGCGGGCTAATTCAAGTGATTGTCAAATGATTCGGAATGCCTCTTGGCAAGATACTGGGTATGTGTTACCCTTTGTTGTAGGTTGTATAAATCTTTAAAGTGAGTTATTTTTCTAGTAAGTGGCTGATCATTGACAGTGGTGATTGTGGAATTTCGTCCTCAAATATGCTGAATTTTGTCATATGGCTAAACCGTTTGACACTCTCGCGACTCGGAAGAACATGATCATCCAGCTTATTAAGTATGGTAACGAAAACCAGGAGCATTGGAGAGTATCCGTATGTAGTCAAGTGCTGGTTGAATATGATGGATGTTGATTTTTTACCTTCTTATCGTTCTTATCCTTTTTGGATTTTTACTGACAGTGCCTTCTAAGAGCCTTTCCAATGCTAAAAGTCAATGTCCATATCTATGAAGAAAGAGAGAGACAAAATATTTTTTTGTGGGTCCGTATGCTTCCTTTTTTTTTTTTTCAATTTTCTGTTAATCATTTTTCTCTCATTTACACCACGTAAGATCTAAAAATACACATGTATCTCCATCTTCCCCACTACTATTTTGTCATTAGTTTTGAATTTCTACATATCTCTATCATTTTTTTCACTTTTTCCTCTCTTTTTTTCATACACTTCTTTTCATCCACATTTAATTAAAATAATCATATTCTCTTTATTTCTCATTTACACCACTCAAAACTGTAAACCTTGCATTGGAAATGCTCTAGATATAGTGTTTTTTTGGATGGTTTCAACTATGTAAACAATTTACTGTTTTTTGGTATGGAATGGATGTTAGTTGATAACAAATCCCCCCCCCCCCTCTTTTTTTTGTAGGTTACCCAGTTTCTTTTTGTGAGATAATTTTTTTTCCTTTTATTATATTGGTTACGGCATAATAACTCTTACACGGTAACAATATAAAAATTCTTATAAGATTAGCATAAGAATTCATATCAGCATTAATTTTTTATTTCCATCAGTTCCATCAATGTAATAATTTTTTTGACTTTCTCGAAATTCATTGTAATACCCCGAGTTCTATTCTATTTCTATAAAACTAAAAAAATATGGAAATTAAATAGCTAACTAAATAAGTACGGAGATTTTTTTTTTTTTGTTAAAGGGAAACAAAAAGCCATTTCATTTAATAAAACTAACAATCCAACAATTCCAAAACCCCTGGTTAACGTTCAACAAAATAGACTAACTTTGAAATAACAACCACGTAGTTTTTAATTATTAATTTATCAATTACCATTGGCTGTCGAGTCGTTGCCAGCTTTAGAACCTAAAACATTTTTAAATAAAGGGTGAGTGTTTCAAAGAAATACCCGATAGATCACGCACACTAAATTTAAACATGTAGCACATATTATACAATTAATATCATATACTCATGCAGTCTAAGTTTGTGGGCTTGCAAATTTAGGTAAGCTAAATGTCTGTTTATGTGGGCTCGCCAAAATAGCAAACTAAGTTTATGGTTTCCTGATTAAAGTAAGCTATATTATGTGCATACTTTCATATAAATTCTATGAATAACATAAAGTGGATGCATCAACATAAAACATATAATTGCATCATATATTTCGTAAATAGTGCGTACATACCTTTGAAAATAGTTTTTAAATAAGGAATCTACCCTTCTTTTCCTATGAGTTTGAGCGAAAAGGGCAGTCAAATACTATGTTCCAAATCATGCGCTTCGTCTAGACAAATAAATAATAATTCAAGTCAGAAATTTTGAAAGTAGTTAAAATTGAATAAAAGTATGAAATTAAATTGTGAATTTTGAAATTTACTAAGGGTGAAACTTTTGGTTCAAAATATAAACTTTGAAACTCTAGGGACTGAAATGGATAAAATTGAAACTTTGGTTCAACTTAAACAACAATAAAAATATAGGGACTGAAATAGAACTTTTTAAAATTTCTAAGACTTAGGCAACTCTCTTTAAAACTTGAAAGACGGAACTGGTTTTAAAATAAAAGTTCCAAACTAATTTAAGCATAAAACAATTTTCAGAGACTTAAATAAATGTTCTTGTAAGTTAGGGACCTAAAGGAAAATGGGATTTAAAAAAATATATATAACTACCTAATTTTCCCAAATCAATTGCCAATTCAGGGAATCGAACCAGAGAGCGGAGAAGACAGAGAGCCGGCGAGGATTCGACGATGGCGGGTCGATTGGAGGAAAAAGAGGTGTGGGTTCGCGAATTTGGGTTTTGAAGTTTCCGACCAACAAACGAAAGTCCCGCGATTCGAGTAGTTGTGAGGTTCGAGTAGTTCGATGGGGGCCGAGAACGACGAATGGCAGTCAGGATTCCTGCGAAGACAATGCTTTCCGGCGGGTTTCGAGGTAAGGCATGAAGGGCTTTGGCTCTTGGTTTCTACTTCAAGAGTAAGGTAGAGGCGAGGCGGAGAGGAGCATTGAGTCTGATCGAGCAACATAGGTTCGAGAGCTGAGTTTGCAACAGAGGTTCGACCGAGAGTGTGTGATTTGGGTTCAGAAATTTGGGGATTCGAGAATTCCGGGGAGTCTTGGCTGAGGTAAGTTCGAAGGGGTTCTTTAGGCTTTTCATTTTGGGTCTCTATTTGTGGGAATTTCTGGGCAAGGAGAATTGTGGCCGGCGGTGGCAGCCGATGGTGGCTGCCAGTTTCTGTTCTTCCCTATTTTTTTCTGATTCGATAAATGGCTGCTGGTTGGTGTTGAAAGGAACGATGGTGGTGTATCGAATGAATTTCAGCCGAGTGTGGGTGGTTTGAGAATGGCTGAATCGGAGTTCGGACGAAGGAGCCGACGGCTGATTTTCGTGTGTGTGTTGTGTATAAAATGTATGATTGCAGTGTATCCAGTGTAGTTGCTGTGAACGTTTGTATACCTGATTGTAAGAAATGTGAAGTCGTTTGGCTGAGTATCAAAGAAATGCTTGCTGGGTTTGTGATGAATGTTTGCTGTAACTTCTTGCTGAAATTGGATGTGAGATTTCTGAATTTGGTATGAACTAACGTGTAAATGGTATATATTTATACAATAAGGGGATAAAGGCTGTAGAGACGTGGGAGAGATTGAGGGAGTTTTTGCACAGAGAAATCAGGGATATGGGGGTGTTTTCGTTTGCCCAACGTCAATATCAGTTAGTGGAAAAATCTGATTCAACTGGGTCGAAGGCTGGTTAGGCTACGCTTAATTCTGATGACAAGTTTATGGGATAGTTAAACAAGTAGAAATGGTTATCGTTGCGTATTGTCTAAATCATGCCAAAATGTGTAAATTGCAAAAAAGCAGGCGAAACTACTAACTTTATTGTAAAACTACTAATACTCAATTACAGTTAAGATTCACTTATAAAATTAAATATCAATATATATATATATATATATATATATGTACACACACATAATATATGTATATACATATTTATATATGATATATGTGTGTGGAAGGAGAGAACTAATCAATTAGAAGGTTACATTCCTCCATCCTAATTCGAAGAATATGCTGGCATTCACATGCAATTCAAATCACCATCAAATTGATATGTGGCTCCTGGAAATCATCTTGATAGAAGTGTATGACAATTGATTTCGCTTTATTTGATTAAAGCAGGAAAAAAATCCTTGGTATGTATTTTTCTATTCATTTTAATTCTTGCACACACGGAGCTACACACACATTTGAATGGATTGTGAAAATTTTCTTAAACGATGTTTTTGTTTCATAATATCATTCAACTACTATATGGCTTGGAGTTTGTGATTCAACAACATAAAGAAACATCGATATTACATATTTGTATATTGATTGTATGGGTTGTTCAGCCGAAAAGTGAAATGTCCATAAATCCAAATAATTGAAGTATGCTTCATTTCAATTTTTTCCCCTCAAACTACCGTTCTCTGCATCTTATAGATGTTTCCATAGTCTACCGTATGCATTTGGAGTTTGAAATTCTTTGGCTAATAATTGTATACCTAGATTTCTACACACATAGACACATCAAACTTAGTAGTTTTACTCTTTGAGTGACAAGTTTACAATACACATATAAATATGTTAATTGTGACCTATGTTCGTTCACTTTAGACTTCTCCATTTATTCATAGGTGGTATGCTAATTCATGAATTTGATGGCCTTTCTGTTGTTTCTAGTAACATCATGGACAAAAGAATGTGTATCAAGGATCATGTTCTATATTCCTTCTCTTCCCGACTTTTTACATATACTAGTTTTGTCATGTGCGCTGCACGTGTTTTGTTTTACTTTTTACTTGAAATCGTGTGGATTTTATTAACATTAAGGTTGTAAATTTGTAATTGAGTAATTTTGGAAAAATCCCGTCTATAAGATAATCGCAATTAATATTATTGGTAAGATCGTACTGGACAAGAAGCTGATGAAAGATAACATATACTTAGTAATTAGGTGAAATTGAGCAAAAATAATAGATCTTATTGTACAATCTATGTAATTGATAATACATAAAACATTAATAATATTTGTTTTAATAACAAAATAAAATTGTAAAGTACATGACATAACGTATAGTACATGTCTATAGATGAAATTCCAAATATAAAGTAGATGACACATATTTTCACATTAAAAAGTCAAAAATTGCATTATAAAATAGTCCGTCTGATTGTTCATTAACCTTTTTTTTTTTCATTTTGAAAACATCTAATACAAACAGGGAGTGATTTTCATACATGACACATCATACTTATATAAGTAAAATAAAATAATGTCTAGTATAAAGATTTAATAAAATGAACATATTAGATAGAAACTAAACATAAAATAAAAGCTAGAAGTATGCCTCGTTTCATTTAAAAAAAAAAAAGCATTTACAATATCATTGTCTTGGTTAAATTTACAAGGTAAAACTTACCGCTATTATACCCACTAATTGTATAATTTTTTGGACATTAAATCATAGACCAAGAAAACAAAAAATAAGAAAATTACAAATGAGATGGGATAAGTAAAAATATAGAAGTTTTTGGGCCGGTACGTATATGAGCTTAGCAAACTTAAAATAAAAAAAAAGTTACTGTTCAATAAACAATAAAATGGCACTTCACCTTTTTATATAATACTAGTTTTCGCACGTGCGTTGCACGTGTTTTGTTTTACCTTTTACTTGAAATCATGTGGATTTTATTATCGTTAAGGTTGTAAATTGGTAATTGAGTAATTTTGAAAAAATCCAGTCTATAAGGCAATTGCAATTAATATTATTGGTAAGATTGTACTGGACAAGTAGTTAGTGAAAGATAACATATACTAAGTAATTATGTGAAATTGAGCAAAAATAATACATCTAATTGTACAACATATGTAATTGATAATACATAAAACATTAGTAATATTTGTTTTAATAACAAAATAAAATAAAGTATATGATATAACATATAGTACATGTCTATAAATAAAATTCCAAGTGCAAAGTATATGGAACATATTTTCACAGTAAAAAGTCAAAAATTGCATTATAAAATGGTCCGTCAGATTGTTCATTAAACTTGTTTTATCATTTCGAAAACATCTAATACAAACAATAAGTAAATTTCATACATGACGCCCTATACTTATATAAGTAAAATAAATAATGTCTGGTATAAAAATTTGAGAAAATGATGAACATATTAGATAGAAACTAAACCTCATTTCATTTAAAAAAATGCATTTACAATATCATTGCCCTGGTTAAATTTACAAGGTAAAACTTGCCGCTATTATATTCACTAATTGCATAATTTTTTAGACATTAAATCATAGGTCAAGAAAATAAAAAAGAAGAAAATTACAAATGAGATGGGGCAAGTAAAAATGTAGAATTTTTTGGGCCAGTAGGTATATGAGCATAGCAAACTTTTTTAAAAAAAAAAGTTACTGTTTATTGAACAGTAAATTATTGATTAATTTTGGAAAGATATAGTGTATAAGACAATCGCAATTAATATTATTAGTAAGATCGTACTGGACAAGTAGCTGGTGAAAGATAACATATACTAAGTAATTAGTGAAATTGAGAAAAAATAATAGATCTTTTTGTACAATCTATGTAATTGATAAGGCATAAAACATTAATAATATTTGTTTAATAACAAAATAAAATAAAAGTACATGACATAACGTATAGTACATGTCTATAGATGAAATTCTAAATATAAAGTAGATGACGCATATTTTCACATTAAAAAGTCAAAAATTGCATTATAAAATAGTCCGTCTAATTGTTCATTAAGCTTGTTTTTTCATTTCTAAAACATCTAATACAAACAGGAAGTAATTTTCATGTATGACGCCTCATACTTATATAAGTAAAATAAAATAATGTATGGTATAAAGATTTGAGAAAATGAACATATTAGATAAAAACTAAACATAAAATAAAAGATAGAAGTATGTCTCATTTCATTTAAAAAAAAGTATTTACAATATTATTGTCCTCGTTAAATTTACAAGGTAAAACTTGCTGCTATTATATCTATTAATTGTATAATTTTTTGGACATTATAAATCATAGGCTAAGAAAACAAAAAAGAAGAAAATTACAAATGAGATGAGATAAGTAAAAATGTAGATGTTTTTGGGCCGGTATATGAGCTTAGCAAACTTAAAAAAAAAAAAAAAAAAAAGAGAGTTACTGTTTATTGAACAGTAGATTGGACCCTTACCCTTTTATATAATAGTGACTAGTTTTGTCACGTGAGTTGCACGTGTTTTGTTTTACTTTTTACTTGAAATCATGTGGATTTTATTAGTATTAAGGTTGTAAATTGGTAATTGAGTAATTTTGGAAAGATCTCGTCTATAAGATAATCACAATTAATATTATTAGTAAGATCGTACTGGACAAGAAGATGGTGAAAGATAACATATACTCAGTAATTCGGTGAAATTAAGCAAAAATAATAGATCAAAATAATAGATCTTATTGTACAATCATGTAATTGATAATA
This sequence comes from Nyctanthes arbor-tristis, assembly GCA_963692815.1. Classification (NCBI taxonomy): domain Eukaryota; kingdom Viridiplantae; phylum Streptophyta; class Magnoliopsida; order Lamiales; family Oleaceae; genus Nyctanthes; species Nyctanthes arbor-tristis. The sequence continues at coordinate 11,717 of CAVNYN010240218.1, read as the reverse complement.
CATAAAACATTAATAATATTTGTTTTAATAACAAAATAAAATTTTAAAGTACATGACATAACGTATAGTACATGTCTATAGATGAAATTCCAAATATAAAGTAGATGGCACATATTTTCACATTAAAAAGTCAAAAATTGCATTATAAAATAGTCTGTCTGATTGTTCATTAAACTTTTTTTTTTCATTTTGAAAACATCTAATACAAACAGGGAGTGATTTTCATACATGACACATCATACTTATATAAGTAAAATAAAATAATGTCTAATATAAAGATTTGATAAAATGAAAATATTAGATAGAAACTAAACATAAAATAAAAGCTAGAAGTATGCCTCGTTTCATTTTAAAAAAAAAAAAGCATTTACAATATCATTGTCTTGGTTAAATTTACAAACAATAGAACATTCATTATTTAGTTATTGATTAATTATCTACAGTTCATGACTTTGTTTTATCTTTGTTTTCTACCTATAATTCTTGCGTCCTAGCTATTTAAATTCTAGAGCTCATTGGTCGACACTAATGTGTTACTTTGTGTATGCCTTTGTTTTCGATTAATCTTTGCTTTGTTCTTATAATTCTTACGTCCTAGCAATTTAACTTCTAGAGCACTGTGAATATGTGTATATATACTTTCTTAATTTTAATAATTTCATACATCGGGGGTCTGTTTTGTACTTTTTTACGGAATATTCTCTATATATTATATATTATATGTATTATTAGTCTTGCTATTATTAAAAAGATAATTAATTATTTAGAATTAGGGAATATCGTATTATCGAGAAGGACGGTATTTTATGTTTCCTATACTTCATGGTGTAATTTAATCTATATATGAATTATTTTATATATAGGGTTTTTAGCATTTCCAAAAATACATTTCTTTAGACGTCATTTCATCATCAATTTCCATATTTGTTCTCTGGGTTTTTTCCTACCATGTGTTCCTCCTATTACCACTTACGATATTTTGTTTCTTCCACTGAAGATTAGTTTCTATCGGATTAGTGGAGTATTTCTGTCCCTATTTAATTTGTTCAGAGATTTATTGCTGGGTTTTATGTTCGAATCGGTTTGGTTGAAGGCATCAGTTTAATAGTGTGGGTTTTGATTTAATCGCCGAGACGATTGTTGCCGGAACTTTCTCTCTTTCGGCTGGATAAAATATGCTTTAATAGTGTGGTTGATTCAATCCTACAAATAGTATTCAATTTTTTTTTTCGGCCATTCTGATGATCTGGTGCCGGATGGTCTTCTTGAATTTCACGCATGAATAATCACAAGTTGGGCAACTACTTTGTGAAATATCATCATATTGCGTTCGACCCGGCAAGAATATATCCACTGTTTCTTCGTCTTCAAGGAAATTAACTGGAGTTGTGGTGATCAAAAGTGTTATGCACTAATTTTTTTGCCGCTGAATATTCGTTCGTCACTGATTTGTAATTGTTGCTCACTTTGATGATTGTGGGAATTGCACTGCCGGAATTCATAGCTTTTAAAGGTACGTATATGGTGTATCTATTCAGTTGTGTGTCTATGTATATTTGCTTCAAAGGCATACGATTTTGCGTATGTCCCACTGAATGATAATAACCCCATTTTTTTTTTTGAATATATTGTATAATTATACCATGTTGTTTGTGTACTGTTGTTGGTTAATACTCAGTTAACTATTTTGGCTAAATAAAAAGATTATAATAATAATTTAGAGTTTTTTTTATATGTGGATTATTTTCTATTATATTTAAAATATAGTTTGTTTGATTCTTGCATGATCTGTTTTCAGTTATTAAGTTTCGTTCAAGGGATTTTTTTCCTGCAATTCTTGAATAAAGAGGTGAGAGATATCATTACATTAATTTAACTGCGTTGGTTAATAATTGTCGCTAATGAGTTACTTTTCTTAAGTATAATTTTTGTTAAACTAAAATGAGGAAATTAACCAAATTAACCATGATTTCTAGCGGACCGCGATGGCCGCGCAATGAGAATGGTAACTAAACACTTACATTATTATCGTAGTTTTTATTGAAGGATGGGATCTGAACTTAGAGCTCCAGGTGTTTCTTTAGAAAGCATCTTATATACATGTGTACTTAATTTTCACAGCTGGGCCAAGTCTAGACTCAAAACGGGCTTGCACAGCTGGTCTTGAAAACTTATTGCGGGGGTACTCCACAGCCAATGTTGATTGATGGATCATCGAGTTCATCTTCTAGAATACCCTTTCGAGACGTTACTAATGTTATTGTTTTGTTGCATGTTTTTTTTTTTTTTAATTGTGTAATTAATATACTTATGATTTTTACTTTGTAACATTAAATTTAGCTTAAACGTTGATTCAAGTTGTTCCACCACAACAGTACTGTCTGATCGAGTTGGTGGTAGTCATATGTCGTATGATCATTATGCTGCTGAGCGAGACATAGTAATGTCAACTGAAGCTCGACCAAGTACTCTTAATAATTATGGAACTACTAATGTTGGATTTAATAATGGTAAGTGTTTAATTAGTTATTTCTCATATATTATAGTTTCCTCCTCTTCTTTTTCCTCCTTTTTTTTTTTTGGTGTTTCATTAACTATATTTACTTATGCAAAACATCGTGTACACAACATCTGGAGTTAGGGATGGCATACTAGATGATGGCAACTTTTTGATGGCTTTATTTCTAATATGTGCTACATATGATCATCTATATCTTTCCTAGTTGATTTTTATTATTATTTATATTAACTGAATAAACTATTTTGTTAGATAATACTTTTCGTGATTTTCTTGCTGAAGTAATGGATTCTCAAGAAGATAATGATTATTCAGAAGGTGCGTTCAAAGAAAAATGAGAATTTTTATCATTCTTTTCCTCTTATGTGTTTTTCTTACATTAAATATGTTTTAACAGATGAAGATGTTGAATTTATCAATCCATCTACTGAAGGTGCATTAATTTCCTTTCATTTATCAATTAAGAAACAATTATTTCAAGTATTTCGATCTATATTTTTTTATCTTATTTAAATAATTTTCGTTAATTAAGTTGTGTTTACATAAGCATAAATATTGGTTGGTGGATGCTTACAAATTAAATAATTTTAGCTTCTACATGGTTTACTCATATTTTTAAAAATTTTTTAGAATACAATGATATTGCAAATCCAACATATAAATGCCAATATTGAGGGGCGAAACTTTGGTATGATGAAAGAGTTGAGAAGCATTACAAGGAAAAAATCCTACCTTTACCATGTGCTGTAACAAAGGAAATGTAGTACTCCTCCTTATGAAGGTTCCTCCCAAAGTACTTAATGATTTGCTGTTTGGAGCTGATAATCGAAGTAGACATTTTGTTGAAAACATCCGCACATTTTGTTGAAAACATCCGCTCATACAAAAGTATGTTTTCGTTTACATCAACTGGAGGCAAAATTGATAAGGGTATCAATACTGGTAAAGGAACCTCTATTTTTAGGTTGAGCGGTCAAAATCATCATAATATTGGAAGTTTGCTTCGGGTTGAAGGGAAGGCACCAAAGCTTGCACAAATGTATATTGTAGATACTGAGAATGAAGTTGCCAACCGAATCCAAGCAGTCAGGTACATTTTATGTTTTCATATTAGTTTTGTTCATATATTGTGTGCATTAATTTATAATTTATAATTTTAACATTCATATAGGAAATTTGCTAATGTGAATGCGTTAGACGCTGAAATTGTTGATCAATTAAAGCATATGCTTGATGTACATAATGCACATGTCACATATTTTAGAATGGCCAGGGATAGGTTTAGAAATTTAGATGCAGTTGATATTAAATTGAAGCTTATCGGAACAATGGAGAAAAATAGAAGGATGTATAATGAATCGGAGAAGGACGAAGGTGCTGCAATTATTGAGGATGACATTGATGATTCTCGGCCTCACAGAGACATTATCTTGGAAAAGAGGACTGGAGATTTATAGTTGATAAATGAACGAAATCCATCTTATTTAGGCCTTCAATATCCATTGCTATTTCCGTATGGCCAGGATGGCTATAGGGAGGATGTTAATTTGTTAAGGCTAGCTCTATCCACTTCAGCTAGAAGGAAAACAGTTACGCAAAAAGAGTTTTTCTGCTTCCAGTTACATGAGAAGAACAATGAATCACCTTACATATTATCCGCACGATGTTTATTCCAACAATTCTAGGTAGATGGTTATACAATGATTGAGTCTTCTCGTTTGGCATTTATTCGGTCTCACCAAAAAGAATTGCGATGTCAATTGTACAATGGCTTGACTGATGCAGTGACCCGTGGAGAATCAGACCTTTCAATGGTAGGGAAACGGGTTGTGTTGCCTGAGTCATTCATTGGAGGCGCCCATAATACAATGCAAAACTACCAAGATGCAATGACCATTTGCAGATAGACTGGCTATCCTGATTTATTTATTACCATCACATGTAACCCACGATGGCCAGAAATTATTCATTTTGTAGAGGATAGGGGATTAAGGCCGGAAGATCGTCCTGACATCATTTGTAGGATTTTTAAGATTAAGCTAGACCATCTTATCAAAGATTTAAAGACAAATAGAGTTTTTGGTCAAGTCAAAGCAGGTAAAAGATTTATTTAACTTTCGTTTGTTCTGTAAATATATATTTATATATATTTGATATATTTTTTCCTTTTTATGATTGTTGGTTTAATAAGTCTATTTTACGTTTTATAGTAACTCTTATATTTTTTTTTATGCATTCAGTTGTATATACATTTGAATTTCAAAAGCGTGGTCTTCTGCACGTTCATATTGCTCTGGTCGGCTCAGAAAGACAAACATCCTACACCAGCAGATATTGATGAAATCATATCGACAGAAATTCCAGATGAGAAAACTGAAAAAGAGTATTATGATACTCTTACAAATTTGATGATGCAAGGCCCATGTGGACATCTGAATGCCAAATCACCATGCATGGCTAATGGGCGTTGTACTTAGCACTTCCCAAAAAATTTTGCCCAATTTACAACTATTGATAATAGTGGCTATGCAATGTATAGACGTTGCAATAATAGAAGAACTGTTGAAAAAATGGAGTGATTTTTGATAACAAATATGTTATTCCATATGGCTGTTATTTGCTTATGAAATACAGGGCACACATCAATGTTGAATGGTGTAACCAGTCAAGGTCAATAAAGTATCTTTTCAAATACATTAATAAAGGTCATGATCGTATAACTGTCTCATTCTCCACTACTGCAGATGATATTAGAAAGAAGAATATTGATAAAATGAACATGTACTGTGATTGCTAATGTGTTTCAGTGTGTGAGGTTGCTTGGAGAATTTTTGGATATGACATTCATTATCAGGATATCCCTAAAAGACTGAGTTTTCACTTGCCTGGAGAACATCATGTATACTATTCTGGGACTGATTCAGCTAATGTTGTAATTTATCGATCCACAATAAAAGAAAGTAAATTTACTGCTTGGTTAGAAGCAAATAAGAAGTATCTTGAAGCAGCTAGATTAACTAATGCTGAATTTCCTTCTAAATTTGTGTGGAAAGGACAGTCCAGAGAATGGGTCCTGTGAAAACGTGGTGTTTCTGTTGGAAGATTGTATTTTGTTTGACCTAGATCAGGAGAAAGATATTATCTAAGAACTCTCTTGAGCATTGTTCGAGGTCCAACAAGTTATGAAGACTTATGACTGTAAATGGGACAAAGTATGATTCTTTCCGTGGTGCTTGCTACGCCCATGGGTTGCTTGATGACGGCAAAGAGTATGTGGATGGAATCATTGAAGCCAGTCAGTGGGGTTCTACTCATTCACTACGCACTTTGTTTGTGACTTTATTGTTATCAGATTCATTGGCAAGGCTAGAAACAGTTTGGGATAAATGTTAACAACATCTTTCTGATAATGTTCTTTATAATAGAAAGAAACTTATGGAACAAGGTACTTTTGTGAGTTTTTACTCTGTTTCATGTGTCTCTTATATTTATTGTTAGACAATGTGTGATTTTTTTTAATTTATTATTTATAATTTTATGTCTTATATTGTCTCTATTTTTTAATTAGACCTTCAACTATGTGAGGATGAAATTAAAAATTATGCTTTGATTGAAGTTGGGAAGTTGTTGCTCATTCGAGAAAAGAGCCTTTGTAATTTCTTTACATTACTTTACCCGGATGGATTTTCTTCTTCGATCTTAGAGAACAGTTTTAAATGATGAACTGAGATATGATAAAAAGGAAATGGCAGATGAACACACTAGGTTGGTGGCTAGCTTAACACATGAGCAGCGGAGTGTATATGATACAATTATTCATGCAGTTGATGCCAATCAGAGAAGTGTCTTTTTCTTATATGGTTATGGAGGAATAGAGAAAACATTTGTTTGGAAAACTTTGTCAGCAGCTATAAGGTCTAGAGGTGAAATTGTGCTTAATGTGGCATCCAGTGAAATGGCATCTCTATTGCTTCCCAGAGGAAGAACATCCCATTTGAGGTTTGCTATTCCCTTAAATTCAGCTGAAGACTCAACCTACAACATCAAACAATGTGGTTTGTTAGCTGAACTTATCAAAGAGACAAAACTAATAATTTGGGACGAGGCTCCTATGATGAATAGGTATTGTTTTGAAGAGCTTGATAGGACCATGCGCTGCATATTACGTGTTGGTAACGCTTTAAGCATGGAACAACCATTTGGAGGTAAAGTAATTGTCTTCCGGGGAGATTTCAGACAAATTTTACCCGTCATACCCATGGGATTCAGGCAAGATATTGTGCATGCATCGTTGAATTCGTCCTATATATGAGACCATTGTCAGGTACTATTAATTTATAATTTATAAATTAATTTTGATATTTGTCATGGTTTAATGTTAACTTGATTTAACTTTTATTCACCTTCCCAAATTATTTAAAATATAATTTTTTAATTGATTATATATTAAATGTTATTTTGCCTCATGATTTTGGCATTATGTATTTAAATTGATGTTCTTTTTGTTTTTTTTTTCTATTCAATGTGTTGTATTTGACCAAAAATATGAGACTTCAGAGTTTATCAAGTGATGGTGAAAGTATTGAGTTGAAAAATTTTTTGGACTGGATTTTCAGTATTGGTGATGGTACACTTGGAAAGGAAAATGATGGGCATACAAAAGTTGAAATCCCTAATGATCTTTTGTTACGGGACTTTGATGATCCTGTTGAATGTATTGTTGATAGCACTTATCCAGATTTTATAGCTGAAGGTGGTCAATCTTCTTACTTAAATGGTAGGGCTATTCTTGCACCGACACTTGACATAGTTGACACTATCAATAATTATATGGTGTCAAAGAATCAATCTGATTTCCGTAGTTATTTTAGCTCTGATGGAACATGTCAATCAGATGACCACCAGTTGCTTACAGAGCTACATACTCCAGAGTTTTTAATCGGGATTAGGTGTTCGGGTGTCCCTGGGCATGAGTTACAATTAAAACTCGGTGTTCTGGTTATGTTGCTGCGGAATATTGACTATACATCTGGCTTATGTAATGGTACTAGACTTATTGTTATAAGGCTTGCAGACCATATTGTAGAAGGGAAAATATTAGAAGGATTCAATACTGGTCAAAAGTTTTTAATACCAAGGATGACACTTACCCCATCTAATATGAGGCTGCCGTTTACATTTAAGCAGAGACAGTTTCCATTGGTTGTATCTTATGCAACAACCATCAATAAAAGCCAAGGCCAATCACTTTCCCATGTTGGTATTTTTCTTAAAAAACTTATCTTTACCCGTGGACAGTTTTATGTTGGAGTCTCAAGAGTCACAAGCCGAAATGGATTAGAGATTTTAATTTGTGACAATGAGGGACATCCAACCAACTCTATTGTTAATGTGGTGTATAAGGAGGTTTTCAGAAACTTGCAATAGTTGTCTACAATAAGATCAGGTTAGTGTTTGTAAATTTTATTAATATGTGGTTCATCTTTATATATAATGTTATTAATTACTTGGAATTTCATTTTTTTTATTGCAGGTATTTTCAAAATTGGTTGTAACACGTAGAAGTTAATTAATTGGTATGGAAATTATATTCCAATTTCTTGATGTGAGTGTTTTCTACATTTGCTTTATATTTTTGTTATATATATTGTTAAATATAAGTGTGGTATTTTTTAGCCAATGTCATCGATAATGTTTATGTTCTTATTTTTTGGATTACCACGTGCATTGGAGATTTATATACATATTTATTTTGTAAAAAGTACATTGTGTTTTGATTATTATTGGTTCTAATTTGTCATACTACTTTATTTATAGATCTATTATCTTTGGTTGGTTAATTATTCGGTATCAACACAGTGGATCCAAGATTTTTATTTTTACTTTATGACAGTGAATATGTATTTATTTAACTTCATTATACTTTCTGCTAATATATTAGCAAAGGATTTTTGCAATTTGTGTGTTTCTATGTAAAAAAATTTCGCCGAAAACATTATTTTTATTGATTACATGAATATTTTCATTATTTTAAAGGTTTTCATGTATTTCAATTATATGTTTGCCTTATATTTGCTTTTAATTATAATTTCATGCTCACCAAAACACATGACAGAGATGATGAATTAACTAATTAAGAGGGATTAGAGTTTGTTTTGAAATTGACGTTTCAAATTTAACATCTTAATTTATTAGTGAAAAAGAGTAACAAACAAAACAAATGGGTAAAGTTGTTAAGGTTTAATTGTTAAACTCAATTATCACATGTTCAAATTTTCTTTCAGTTTTTTTACAAAAATTATGTTAAAAATAAAAAGAACAATTACTGCAAGTTCCAGATAAAAAAAAGGCTGAAAAATCACGGTACAAAAGTTACCAAAGTTTAGTTCTCTTAATTCCCCTTCTTTATTTTTAAAAAAAAAAAAAGTCTCTAATTCCTCTAAAACTCTATAAAGCAACTAAACCAACCATTATCTTAAATTCACCTAGAAAAGTTGTGGTGGGAAATTTTCACTATGGACCCACAAATAATTAAACCAATTACATGCTCATAACCAGGGGAAATATCACCAACCACCAACAAGGAATCTTAAAAAACAGGAGATATAAATTCAACAATTGGTAGAGAATCACTCATGTTTGAGAGATTTTGTAGTTCAAAGATGCAGACTTCACAAATTTCTGGCAAGACAATGGGTTAGTTCTTCCATCGTTTGAAGCAATTTGTACTTTCAATTAGGGGATTTTACTTGTGTAATTCCAACTACTAAAAATCGTTTTTGTGGGTGTGCGCGATTTTGTTTGATTTTTTTTGACTGTGTTAAATGCCACATCACATTTCCATCCACCATATAGGATATTCCCTCAGTTTTATGATTGGAGATGAGATGGGCAATAATTCATAAAGATGAGCGAGTAATGAGTTACATTTTTTAGTTAGGTGAGCAAGTGGAAATATTAGATAAAATTCAGTGATCACTAGTTGAATTTACACCATGTCAGAATTAAAAAATTATGTTGAATGATGATTGCTGTCATTAATCAGGTAACAATTTGTCACCAATATTTGGTTAACATTTTGCACAGTACTTGTAGTAGTCCTGATCTAGTACCATATAATATGACATCATTTAGTTCCACATGATCATGTGGCGTACATCGGGACATGCCACATGAGATTATATGGTCAGAGGGGGATCCAGGATAAGTAATAAGGGGGCCTCACAATTTTTTTAAAAAATATTCTGTTATAGAAAATGAGCGAAAAGTTTATGATATAATAAGTTTATGATATAATAAATTTTACCTTTTAATTTGTTTATATTTGAGGCATTATCAAATTGCATGATAGAATATAGGTGAAAAAATAATAATAATATATTGAAATTCGAATATTTTACAATTGTTAAGTCATACATCTTCCTCAAATTATTATATAATAATAGCAATGCAAGCATAGTGAAGTTAGACTTTGGAATAGAAGTAAGATTATTAAACTTACAATTAGTTTTGCCTTGAGCTCATTGTTTTTTTTTTTTTTATTTTCTTTTTCATAATATGCATCATAGCTATTCACCAATTATTCAAAATAGCATCAAGAACACACTTTGATGATTAAGAAATATAACTCGAAAATAAGCCAAATGAGATATTCATTATGAATTATATTTTTTGAACATATTTCAAGCTGTCACTTTTAAATCACTATTACAAGCACATTGTTTAACAGTTTTGCAAATTGAAATATGTGTTGTTGAAGTAGGGCTTGAGTATATTTCAAATAGTAACTAAAAGTTATCTAATATGATAGTTAGAACCCAAAATTGATTTAAAAATTAAAGTAGCCAACAAAATAGGAACTAATTTAAAAAAAAAATTAAAGAATATTGCCCAACTTGCCCATATGTTAGATCCGCCACTAGATATGGTACCAGATCGTATCATACATATATTATTAGATCATTTTTAGTACATATAGTCTGTTGAGATTTTGTTTCTTACCAAACATGTGTAATAGAATTTTTTTATTGCCCTACGTGGAAATAATTGCAATTTACCTGCAGAATGCCTATGTTGGGTAATAATTTGAATGCTAGTGTTGTCATTGCTCCCGTAACGATTTGTCACTAACGTTGTTAACAATCTGACATGTGCAAGTTCACTGTTCATCAGTTCATTTTCTTCCCCTCCACCCCCCCCCCCCCACAAAAAAAACCCCACCAAAAAAAAAAAATGAAAAAAATGGAATGATTGCAATTGGAATATATAGGTGAAAAAAATAATAAGTCATACATCTTCCTCAAATTATATAATAATAGCAATGCAAGCATAGTGAAGTTAGACTTCGAAATAGAAGTAAGATTATTAAACTTACAATTAGCTTTGCCTTGAGCTCATTGTTTATTTTTTTTATTTTTTATTTTCTTTTTCATAATATGCATCATAACTATTCACCAATTATTCAAAATAGCATCAAGAACCCACTTTGATGATTAAGAAATATAACTCGAAAATAAGCCAAATGAGATAGTCATTATGAATTATATTTTTTGAACCTATTTCAAGACTTTTAAATCACTATTACACGCACATTGTTTAACAGCTTTGCAAATTGAAATATGTGTTGTTGAAGTAGGGCTTGAGTATATTTCAAATAGTAACTAAAAGTTATCTGATAAGATAGTTAGAACTCAAAATTGATTTAAAAAGTAGCCAACAAGATAGGAACTAATTAAAAAAAAAATTAAAGAATATTTCTTGAGCATTTTTTAGGATTGGCCCACCTTGCTCATATGCTAGATCCACCACTATATATGGTACTATATGGTATTATATATATATATATATATATATATATTGTTAGATCATTTTTAGTCTTATAGTCTGTTGAGATTTTGTTTCTTACCAAACACGCGTAATAGAATTTTTTCTTTGCCCTACGTGAAAATAATTGCAATTTACCTGCAGAATGCCCATGTTGGGTAATAATTTGAACGCTAGTGTTGTTGGGTAATAATTTGAACGCTAGTGTTGTCATTGCTCCCGTAACGATTTGTTACTAGCGTTGTTAACAATCTGACATGTGCAAGTACACTGTTCATCAGTTCATTGGGGGGGGGGGGGGGGGGGGGGGGGGGGGGGGGGGGGGGGGGGGGGGGGGGGGGGGGGGGGGGGGGGGGGGGGGGGGGGGGGGGGGGGG
>CAVNYN010240204.1:0-11068 GCA_963692815.1 Nyctanthes arbor-tristis | reverse complement strand
TCTCAAAAAAAAAAAAAAAAAAAAGAAGAAGAAATGAAAAAAAGGGCCATCCACTGGCAAATGAAGAAGTGTACGCTCACTTTGGCAAGTTCATATCTTGTCTTTCTGTGCTTTAAAGAAGGAAAAATTAAAAAAAAAAAAAAGAAAAAAAATATATTAATAAATGTATATATATATTTTTTGTACGCATGACAAAAAATGTTCTAAGATTTTTTAATTTTATTGGACTATTTTCAAAGACAAATCAATCAATAATAATTATAACAAAACTTTTCCACCAAGTGACATGTACCCGTCCGTTCCAAAAAGATATTCCATTTTTTTTCTTTTTTTTTGTATGTCTTAAATTATATTTACCTTTCTTTTTTAGAGGTGTATTAAAATATTCTTTTTTTCTGTCATATCCCCATTTAATGTTTGGGTTAATTTCACAAATCGTCCCTAATTTTTGAGTTAAGAATCAGTTCGTCCCCAACCTTTATTTTCACACTCCAAAGCCCTTAACTTTTAATAAATGCACACAAATCCTCTTTTTTTCCATTATTCTAAAAAATTTTTAACAAACTGATGATTATACCCCTTAAACTTTTTAAATTTTTTTAAGAAAAGATTTAAAAATAATAAAAAAATTAAAATAAAAAAAGAAAACCCAACTCACTCCTCCTCGTCTCAAGATTAGCAGTTGGAAATAAAAACATTCTGCCTGCCAGTCATTCCACAACCGGAATGGCAGCATTTCGGAGGCAAAAAATTTGCTGCCCAAGCAGAATTCACATCCCCCCTTTTGACTATCGTTTCCAACAGCAAAAATTAGGAGAGAGTCCCTCCTATTTTGTGCCCCCCACTTTGCTGCCCGAACTGGCAGGAAAATGGGTTTGGCCGCAGAAAACGGAAACAAACGTTGCCGTTTCCAGCGGCCAAACTACTGCCAGAAATGGCAGCTGCACAAATGGAGGGGGGAGACTCCCCCATGTGTGCTGTCAAAAATGGCAACACTGTTGCCATTTCTTTTAGCACTTTGGCTATCGTGGGTGAATCCCCCAATTTACTGCCTAAAATGGTAGCAAATGGGGGGATTCACCTCTATTTTTTACTGCTGGAATGCTATTATTCTGTAGGTTAATTTTACTTTTCCAAGTATATTAATCACCTTTTAGTAGTCTGTGTGAAATTTAAAAAGAGAATATCTTTATAGGATGAAAGGAATATATATATATATATAAATAATGTTAGATATCTAGAGTTGAGACATATACTGTTTAATGAAACAATGATATGATGTTTTTACCGGAGGCATTTCCCCTGTAATTGGTTTGAATTTTTTATAGGCTGAAACCTAATATGTTTTTATAGAATAACTCGTAATTGGTTAGGTTGCATTGGAATTAAAAATTATTCGTCACTCATAGTTGGTCAATTATAATTATATAATGATTTCCCCCCATCATTTTTAATTAACACCATACAACACGATCAGATTGGACCGATAGTATATGTCGGCCAGACATGTCTGTGTACTTACCTTTAAGGAAATTTTGGTCGTGGCGGCGCTAACCCCCGACGACACACTAGCGGCCAAATAAGACACTCTTATTGCGTGCTGCCGATGCCCACCACGCCCCCAATCATACCCACATTTCAGACCCCACAGCGGCCCCCCAAATACATCTCTTTCCCCTATGTTATTCTCCCAATTGATGTATATCAATTTGGAATATTACCGAATTCACCCCCTTCACCCTTCTTTCTTTACTTCATATATCTCACTGACATAACAATGTCACTGACAGCCTCCGGTACATATAATCCAGTAAGAAATTAACGCCTTTTCGCGGCATGCGTCTCCTTATTTTCACATGTTAATTTATAATGTCAAAGCTTATTCTGTAAAAAATGAAAAAGGAGGCAAGCTTGAATGCCGCCTACCCCTTTGCCGCTATTATTCTTTTGCATTTATGAGTTTTTTTTTTTAGTATTTCAAAGTTTCGAATTTTTTAAGCTAGTAAGGCACTGACAAGAAGACAAAAGTCTAATTTAAAGTTGTGCTATTTGAACAAATATTGAACAAAACTGAGAGATGACATAGTTCTGTTTTTCAATCAAATCACGTCACATTTATGTCAATAATAATTATATGAATCACTATCACACTTCTTTACCTTTTTTTAATTAAAATTATTCTCTAATTTATTATTTAATTGAAACTAATATATTCATTTTTCAGTACCTACTATATCTATTTGTAATTGACCCATTTGTCAAAGAGAATCGACTTTTTTGATACTTTTATTCTTAGTTTTTTAAAAAGTTTCAATTGAATACTTGAGAATTTTAAGACTTTTTAATACTCATAAAAAATATCAATTAAATACATTAAGAATTTTAGAAATTTTAAAGTCTTAATTAAATACTTCAAGATTTATAAAATTTTGAAACGGTTTTAAATGTGTTAATTGAATACACCCTTAGCGTCTTCCGATCTTTTCTATTTTCATTATATGCGTGTCCATCCACCCACTCCGCCCCTATATACGAACCCATTTCCGAACCCAAGCAGTTTCCAGCACACTTGGTTGATTTTTGCTCAGGGAGAGAGAGGGAGAGGGAGAGAGAGAGATTCCCCTTCTTCACAAAAGAATTTTTTTGGGTTAAAATTAACTATTCACATAAGAAAAAAATATATTTTTTAGTGATTGCTAAAAGACAGTTAAGCAAGTTAAATTTAACTATTAAGTTGTGTTACACTCGTTATTTTAAATAAGAATGTTAAATTTAATCATCAATTCAATAGTCAAATAGTGGACTAATCTCAATTTAATTAAAATTAAAAAGAAGAAATAATAACACATAAAGTGTTAAGTTCGTTGTTAACTTTAACAATAAAACTAACAACTTGTTAAATTAAATAATTTTAGTAACTATTTTAATACCATCAATGTAAATTATTTTTTGTAGCAATTCTAGAGAGCAATGAAAAAAGACATTTAAGAGTGACATTCTTATGTGACACATATTCATTGGGTGATGATTATATGACTACTTTTTCATCATTCAATACAAGTGTACCACATTAGAATATCACCTATTAATGTCAATTTTCATGTCTCCCTATAATTTTTGATTTTGAGTTATTAACCAACAATTTGACTAAAAACCTAATTTAACACTACTAATGTGTACTAATGTGGACGCTGTTAGAATACTAGAAAATTTCCATTTTCATTATATGCGTGTCCGTCCACTCGCACCGCCCCCATATATGTACGAACGCAGTTCCGAACCCAAGCGGTTTCCAAAACACTTCGTTGATTTTTGCACAGGGAGAGAGAGATTCCTCTGCGAAGAGAGAGAGAGAGAGAGAGATTCCTCTTCTTCGCAAAAGAATTCTTTTGGGTTTCTTCTCTCGAGTGCTCGTACGAGTTCGGGGAGTCCAATTCCGGTGATGGAAGAAGGGGCTAGTTGCCCAGAGAAGAGAAAGCAGAGGCAATCCCAGCCGGACAAACCATACAGAGGAATCCGTATGAGGAAGTGGGGAAAGTGGGTCGCCGAAATAAGAGAGCCCAACAAGAGGTCTAGAATCTGGCTAGGCTCCTATTCCTCGCCGGTCGCCGCCGCGCGAGCCTACGACACGGCGGTTTTCTACCTCAGAGGCCCTTCCGCGAGGCTAAACTTCCCGGAATGTATATCGGAAGACGAAGGGTGTCACGAATTGTCGGCGGCGGATATCCGGAAAAAAGCCACCGAGGTGGGTGCGAGGGTGGATGCTCGGCAAGGTGCCCTTCATGCACCCAACGAATCCACCTCTAATCGGGTCGACTTGAATCAGTACCCGAGTCCGGAAGCCTCTGATGAAAATTAATTTCATGTTTTCTTTTTATTATTAATTGGATAAGTTGAAAAGTTTTAGGTTTGTATAGGGTTTGGTTTTGTCATGGTTATAGAGAATTTTATTCTTATCCGGATATATATGTTAATGGGAAAATTTATAATCCGAAGGGATTGTTATGTTTAGTAGAGGATCAACAAGCAAGAACTGTTTTTGACGTTTTATTTTTTGTGTTCATGTTCTTCTTCTTGAAAAAAAGTATCATAGTATTTTAAGAGGAATTTCTAGTTAATAAAGAACTCATAGACGGGCTTTAATTCACCAAATCGAGTCATACATATAGGATCTTGATTTTATCAACAGAGCGAAGTATAGTATTGGCATATTGGTATTTTGTTCTTTGGTACTTCAAATGTCTTTGGAGAACAAATTTGTGAATATAGTAAGCACTAAAGCTTCGTGGTCGAATCATCGATCACAAGTGGTAAGTTAATCAAGTATGATTTGGGTTTTGCTGGGAGAGGGGTCATGAATATTTGACGTTAAAGATTGATATGGGAAAGAAGACATATTAGACTTGTGTTGAGAGGGATGAGAAGGGAAAGTGATGCAGCTTACTTGGAGCATCCCAAATGATGATGAAGAGAAGATAAGGTAGAGAGTTTCGGTTGAAACTTGAAAGTCGGTATATTTTATTACTGTGCATGTGATAACCGGATCATAATCAGAATAATATATTATAATCACTAGTCATCACTGAAAAGTGCATGTTGTTTGATTCGATTTATTATAATTGATTTATAAAGAGAAATTATAAATAAATAGGTAAAATAAATAGTGTTTTTGATGAAAGGGGTCAAATAAAAGATAAGGAGATGATAAAGAGGATCAAACAAAATATATGGGATTATTAATGTCACATAATTTGAAATTTATTAAAGAAATAGATAAGACTCTAATAAGGAGATAGATCACTTATGTGGCGGAAATCTGACAAAAGCAGTAGATTAGTGCTTTTGTTAGATTTTCGTCATGTAAGCGATAAGGCTCTTTATAAAGAGATAGATAAAGTTTGTTAGGTGGACTGCACATAATTCATCCCTTTCATTTATATCCACACTAAATAATAAAAGTGAAATATACTGTTACATAGACTCAATCATACTAATATAGTTCAAAAATTATTATTATATAAATAAATAATTTTGAGAGAGAGAGAGAGAGAGAGAGAGTGTTAGTGGTCCTTAGTCACTGTGATGAGAAGATAGCAGCATTGTGAGGGTAGTTCTTGGTGAAGGATTGGGACTTGGGCGGTGCGTATTATTTCAAGAATAATATATAAACACCTAAATACCTACAAATACATATGAACAAATTGAAATAAAATTTCCTCGCTTTCCATATATATATAAATGTTGGCATACATGATGTGGGGATAAAGGGGTGGGGTATTAAATTATTTTCACCCAACTTCCTCAGCAATAAAAGATACGGATAGCGTAATACATATGCCTTTCATTAGCTGAAAAATTTTGCTATTTCCGTTTCAATTATACGGTTCTATTTTTTTTAGATGTCTTAAATATATAATCTCATTTTTACATTAAAAAATTTAATTTGTATTATTTGACAAATCTATCTATATTTATTACGTTAATTATAACTATTAATTTTGAACTAAACTCATTAAATAAGGATAAATTAGGAACACAGATTACAAAAAGCGTCTTTTTCAACACATTTCTTCGTTAAAAAAAAAAGCAAATGAGACTAAATAATTGGGATGGAGATAGTAGCATTTTAAAAAATTAACACGCATGTAGAACGCAAAATTCTAACCGAACACTTTCTAGTAGGCGTTAGCAATTTGTTCTTGGTAATCTACAGTTGAGACTAAGAAATAGTCTTGTTCTCTCACTATACGTCTGGTGGGATTATCCCATTAGATACAAACTTGATGTGGTGTTATTGGACAAATTACATGTGGTTGTCTCACAGTGGAACAACTCACATGTATGTTATCCAATGATCTCACGCTACATATACATCTGGTGGGATAACCCTGCCAGACGCAAGTCGGGAGTTTATTTTCAGAATACCAAATTATATGTTTATCTATTTGTGGATGAGGGAACACTTTATTATTATTATTATTATTATTATTTTTTCTAACCGTTTATTATTATTTTTTTTTCTAACCGTACATTGCATTGGTAGAATTTTAGAGAAATTTTATACATAAAACGTAGCGTAATTGTATTTATTAGAGTTAATGTTACAAAAAAAATCTAAAATACATGATCTGTATGTAGTTATGTGCATCTTTCGCTAGCTAGAAGTATATAATGAATTCTCTACTTTGTATGTTAATTATTTCCAAGAACACATGTCAACTGATATATCAAAACTCATATTACATATGTTAAAATAAAGAAAATTAGGATTGTAGATTGTATTCATGAGACTTTATTTGAATAATGAGCACGTATAAGTGTTTCACATATACAATTAGAAAAGGCAGTTAAAAGATATTTGATTGGTAATGTTTACATTGAGCAAAGAAAATTGAGATTAAAATTTGTTGCTTAATGAAATCCAATATTATGAGTCTCTATTACACAATTTTGACGCTTCACTTTGTACAACTTATATTATGATCAATGAATTATTAGTTAAATTTTAAATTGATTTTACAAAATACATCCATATCTTTCAATTTATAATTGAAATCCAAGACCATTAAGAAATGCCACATAATGGAAATGTTATAGTATATGTAATTTTTAACAATCTAAAATATTAAATAAATATATACAAATACCCCTTCAGCACATAGCAAAATAGACAATATTTATTAGTTGAAATCAATAGTGGAACACAGTAGTAGAAATATTATAGTTTTCAAGAGTTATAAAAGGTACGTTTAAAAAAACTATTATTTTTACAATTTGAAATAATAAAAATGGAAATAGTTTATAGAACATACGGCCGAAGAGGATCTTATTATCTCCAACCAATCAATCCTTTTTTTTTTATAGACCAATTAATTCTTTAAAAAGTTATGTTACTCTTCTCATATCACAGGAACTTGCACACAAACTACTTAATTCATTATAACTATTAAAATGGCAGACTTAATCGAACTCATATACCATATAAGTCAAAAGTCTAGTAGTTATTTCCTTAAGACTTACATCATAAATGAACAGTGTGGCAAAATATCAATAAGTCATACACCTATTTTAGTAAACACATATGTATACTTGTAATGATGAAACTATAAATAGTCTTCGACAAAACTTAATACAAAATATAAAAAAGTGTTATAAATTATTAATTATATTATGAATGACTATGTATGCCCAAAACTATAGATTTGTACATATAAGTAGGGGGTCGTTGGTTCTCATAAGGATACACACAATTCTTGAGTTTGCTTCATGTTTCCTCTCTATTTTTCTATATTTTTCATTTTAGTTCATAACACGTCATCAATACGAACTGCTATTATTTTCTTTTCTTTCTCTTCTTTGGATATGATTTTATTTTCTTTTTTTCTTCTATTTTGTTGAGAATATCGGTGGTTTCATTGGTCCTTATTCCATTGTCAGACGAACATCATATCATGCATGGTCGTGATTAATTATTTTCTGTCATTATATAAATCATGCACAAATAATTTTATTATTTGTGTTGTATTAATTGGAATCCTCTACCAATTTTAATGGTCAGATGATTTTCAATTTGAATGCTTTACCAATTTAATGGTAAGATTATTATGAATTTAACAGTATGATAGTTTGTCAATTAAATGGTAAGATTATTCCCAAATTTTTATTATTATGGTGCAAAAGCCAAACTCATCCTCTTTTCACTTTAAATTGTGCTATTTCAACAAAAAGATGTATAGAAATTCTAACAAAACTGATACATGTCACAATCATGTTTTTAAACACATTAAATCACTTTACATCAACACTAATCATATAAGGCAAATGTCAATTTTGTCACTCTTTTGTCTATTTTTTTGTTTAACTCGAATTATTCTTTTGCTTTTCTCATGTATCTGACTTGATCTCAAAATATTAATTTAATTCACAAGTCTTTATGTGTTTATATAGGGATAGAAAGCCAAAATTCAATTCAATGAATTTTTGACATTCATTTCTTTATATCATGCTATTATTTTATTTATAAGGGGAAGGAGATAATGAACTTTATCTTGATTGATTCTCCTTTTTGAAATACTTGTGGTAGTCTATTATAGATGAATGTAAATATGAAAGCCACTATTTGTCTCATTTTTATCGTTCTTTATTATATTCTAGCCGCGATATGACAACACTCTTATAGATCAATGTATCGTGATTGATATGTTATTTATTAGATAAAGCTTTTAAAGTTCACATGATTATCCTCATATGTTATAATTAATATATTGATATTTATGGGGTTGTTGTGTCTTATCACATTAATAATCTTAAAGATTATTATAATTGCATTATAATAATTCTTAAAGAATTAAAAATATTAATTGAATATTCCAAAAGAATATAACTGGCTCTATAACAGCTTCTATCTTTATAGATATTCTTGGTAATTATTTAGATAGAATGTTTTGTTGTGTTCTTAAAGAATCATAACTTATATCTTGTTAAAAGTGTAATATAGTAGAATATAGTTTGTTCTTGAAATTATGATATTTATTATTAACTGTGATTTTTGAAGAAACTACAAAATTTATTCTGAAAGAATATATTATTACCTAATCCTGAATAATCATATTTTTTATTTTTGTTTATCATTATTATAATTGTTATTATTTATGTTCCATTAGATTAGATATTCTTCATATTATTTACATTAGATATATTTTTACTGTACATATTAATTGTCATAATTGATCTAATACATTGTTACACTTAAATTGGCAGGACTTATTGATATATTTGAGTTAAATATTACTTATTCTTAAAGAACAATATAATATATATATATACACACTAAATATTTCTGAAGAATATTTAGTTATTGTTCTGGAAGTGACAATGTTTTAAATCAATGCTAATTAACAATGCACACTTGATATTACTCCTGAAGAGTGTCATTGTATGATTTAAATTTGATGAAACAATTTATTGATTATTCTTGGAGAATAACATTAGCACTAATACTATGAGATAATATTATTTGTTCCAGTTGAACAAATTACTACAAATTTTAAGATTCCAGAAAAATAATAGTAGTAATAGTAGTAGTAGCAATAATAATAATAGTAATAGTCTAAATTATTAAGTATGAAATGTATTACTCATGGAGAGCAAATATCCATGCAAATTTAAATAATGATAGAATTTATTGCTACTTGAGAAAGTAGCAATAATTTAGATTGAGTATATTCCTAAACAGCAAATTTTGTATAAATTAGATTTAGTAAATTTTGAGTGTTACTCTTGAAGATCTTTTATGAAATCCAGAAGATTTCATTTAACTCTAAATTGTAAATGAGTTTTTTCTATGTGAATTATGAATAAAAGATGTTTTCATGGCTTTGAATTTTATAAAAGTTTTACCTGATCATTTTCCCTTCAGTGTCACCTACCTTATATACCATGGAGTAAATGTGTGAGTTTATTAAGGAAATCTATTCACTTTTACAATATTATTGGTGATTCTTATTTTGAATAATTAGTTATTGAGATATTTAAATCATTATATTAATGTATAATTATGATTGTTTATTTTATTAGTAAATTATCAATTTATATTTGTTGTATTTTCCTGAAAAATTATAATTTTTGAAATATATCAATGATCTTAAAGATTGTTATAGATAAAATAGATTTACTCTTGAAAAGTCTAATATATTAGAAGATAAAATATTATTAATTGTACTAGTTGTATACCCGTGCTTTGCACGAAATAGAATAATTAGCCAAAAAAAATATTTGATAATTTAAAGAACCAAATTATCACAATTTTGTTGTATATTATTCACTTATTTACACATGTTACTAATAATTACAATTCTTTCACTTGGTACAATACTAATTAAATTGTCATTCATGAAACAGTACTTTAAACTAATAAAAATGAGACTTAATGAGAAAAGTTTTTAATATGAATTCAGCTTCACGTTAAATATGAAAACTAAGAGACCATGGAAAAGAGAGCATACAAAATTTATGTAACTCCAAAATTATCATACACCTATATCTTCGTTCAATAAGTATAATCCAAAAACTCTGAGAAATATTTAGAGTGTGGATGATATTCAGTTATCAAAATAAATTTTTTACCACACTCATTCTCTACCATTTATTTTTGGAAAAATTATTTTTCGTATCTCTTCATATAGTGTCATATATTTTCCAAAGAAATTACTGTTCACTAAATCCATCTTAAAAAAGTCTAAAATACACACCCTCCTATTACAAGTGACACAAGGGAAGTAATATAACAATAAATGATATATTCTACATGATTTACCATAACATTAATTTTTAACTACTTTTCACTCTAAAAAGAATTAAAAGAATTTTTTATTTTTATTCTAAATCATCATCATCAAATATTATTATTATTGTATCCTCTCATCTTAAATTTTTACCTATATAAGTTTCTACAAAAAAATAATAAAATAAATAAATTAAGTAATATAGCAAAAATATAGCCATAGATTTTATGACATGTAGTTTATCATCTTGAATTGAATTAAAGTAAAAGTTTTGAAAGTGATTTAATTTTAACCAATTTCTAAAAGTTTTGAAACTGATTTAATTTTAACCAATTTCTACTCTAAAAAAAATTAAAAGAATTTTTTTATTTTTGTTCTAAATCATTATCATCACCAAGCATTATTACTATTATATCCTCTTAACTTAAATTTTTATCAATATACAGGTTCTCACAACAAAATAAAAAATTAAGTAATGTAGTAAACATATAGTCATATGTTTTATTTTATGACACGTGGTTTATCATATTGAATTTAATTAAAATAAAAATTTTGAAATTGATTAAATTATACTTTATTATTATTATTAGAACTTTTGTTATGCCATCGATCTCAAGAGTAGGCACTTAATCGAAATGATAAGAAAGTCACATTAATCCAAGATTTGAAATTTGTCTGTCAACTATTAGAATTTTGAAAATATATAAAATATTTGAAGATAGCCTGAAAACTTAAGAATAGATATACCAAAAGCTAATAGATAACAAATAGTATAAGATTGAAGA